>PVHP010009547.1:0-50129 GCA_004024765.1 Zapus hudsonius
CCTGTCCCAATTGACTAGAGCTAAAGATGGCCGGCTGTTTGCTAGGCTTTCTTTTCCTTCTCCACTTGTCTGGTCCATTCTGCCCATGAGCAGTGTTTCCCTACTGAGCTCTGGACACGGGCCAGGCTGCCCTGGGCCTTCCCGCCCAACGAGCAAGTATGTGGCCACTTTTCATTCTTGCCTGTGTTGCTTGACTCCCAGCCCTGCAATGTAATTAAAACTCCTTCAGAAATCCTTCAGCTAAGCAAAATCCCCCAATGTCTTTCCCTGTTTCTTCCTTCTCTTCCCCCATCCTCCCCTCTGGCTTTCCATTTCACTCTGTACAGTGCCTCTCAGAGTTTGGATCCAATAGAGAAGAGCTCCTGTCCCAGAGTGGGGAGCAAGCAGAGACACATGTTGGTCCCAGCCCAGCTCACCTGCCCTCAGGCCGTGTCCTCCCTCTGTGGCCAGGACTACCTGCAGGAGCCGGGCTCTGTCCTCAGTTTATTTTGCCTCGCTGTGATCCAGAGGGTTGTGACTTTATCCTTATGGATGAAGCTCCTTCAGGATGCACGTTCTCCTTGTCTGCCTATCCATGGAGGACCATGCAGGAGCACCTTTAGGGTGAAGACTCTCCTTGTCCATCCATCCTTGGAGGACTCTGTCAAGGCTTCTGTGTGCTCTGCAGCCATGACAGTGTCTGCTGAAACTAAAAGTCATTTAGACTGGAGCGAGATGAAGGTGACCTGAGAGGGAGCACAGGCAGACCCTGGAAACCCACAGGAGGAAGTCAGATGTTCAGAATTCAGGGAAAGAGGAAAGGAAGGGACCTTCTTGCAAGGAGACACAGCGGAGCCCAGATCCGGGCACTGCTGGGTCTGTGAGGTGGGGACACTGAAAGGTGGCACCCAGCAGGTGAACAAAGCTGCCAGGAATAGCTAGCTCTTTGGCCGTCGTCATTGACAGCTCCCTCCCACATTAAGACCTTCCCATTTGCATGCTGGAATTGGGGTCTGACAGGTGGGCAGAAGACTGCCTGAGACGTAGAAAGAAGGCAAGCCAGATGAGGGGCCAAGAGACCATTTAAAACACTGTCCACACGACCAACAGGGGACAGACGTGGAGAGCACCAGAGACGGAAGCCCCTGATAATTCCTGACCCACCATTAGTTGCGCAAGGCCCACTGAAGGGACAGTCTAGTGATGATGTAGATGGGAGGGCCCTGAGTCATGTCCACTCCTCGGTGTCGGATATGGTCAGGTTTGAGGGTTATGAATCTGTGACAATAACCAGGTAGAGTCACAGTTTCACATCAGTGTTTCTATTTGTTCTTTACACAGAGATGCTCTTTTTACAGAAGTCAGGCAGATGTCTTCCCCGTCCCACAGAATGGCTGTCTGCGAGGCTCTTGTCCATGGCAGGAGTCAGGCTGGGTTTTATTCATTTATTTTATTATTTTGTGCCAGAATCAGTGAAGTCTCTGAAGAGGAAGAGTGAATGAGATGTAAAACCAAGCCCCCCCCCCCCCGCACCCACCCCCACACACTGGAGGAATGGAGAAGGGGAAGTGCTTGACATTTGAAGTTGGTGTGTCTCTTTGGTATGTTTCCAGACACCTCAGAGTCTTGGCATGCCATTGTCCTCTCCCACTCGTCTTCCAGGACGTTGCTAAGGCCACGCTACGTAGGCACAGGCCCTTGGTGAAGACTCCAGGGATGGCTTTGGGCATTGCCTGACCCCAGAAAGACGTGCAGCTGGTCTCACCAGAGTTTTCCAACATGGCCACTGCAGCTGCTACTGGGATTTTCATTCCACAGAAGACAAGAACCCTGGAGCTTCTTGGAGATGCACAGTTAGTAGCCAAACGTGCTTTTGTTTTGTGTAGCTCACCAAGAAGGCCAGCTAACCTGTGAACCCAGGGGTCTGCCTGTCTGCCTCCTCTCCAGCAATGGGATTGCAAGGGTGCAACCAAGACACCCAACATTTCCGCAGGGGTTCTAAGGCTCGAACTCAGCTCCTCATGCCTTCAAGTCAAGCGCTAACATACTGAGCCATCTCCCCAGTGCTTTGAAGTTCCACCTCCTGCTTCCCAGGCCAGTCTTGAGCATAGGCTGGAGGCTAGGTACCTGGAAGCCAAGTCCGTCTCTGGCAATTTCTGCCATGCATGCTTCTACACTCCCTGTTCTTCCTGACTCATTCATTTGTGCATTTTAGGTCAAGATATGTAGATCTGCAGAACCCTGGAAAAAGCATTTTTTTCCAAAATACAGTTATTAATTTAACAACCTTTTCAGAAGTCATGTCTCTCAGCCTCAATTTCCCCATCTGTACCCACCATGAATTAATGATGATGGGCAGCTAATCTAATCGCATGTATTCAAGTATAATTAAATAAATGTGAACACAGTGCTGGGGGTGTAGCTCAGTGGTAGTACACTTGTCATGCCATGTGGGTTGCTCTTATGTAGGAGGCTGTAAGTTTGATTCCCAACATTGCAAATATAATTAAATAGGCAAATAAGAAAGAAAAAAAGCCTGTTGTAAAGAGAACGCTTTGTGGAGGGTTAGCACGGGTGTCTGATTCCATCTTTAGGACCAGGTTGGCACCCTTTAAGAGTCGCACTGAAGTGGACATTGGAGGGGTGGCTGGATTCATCCAAGCAGAAAATGAGAGAGAGAGCAGCTTCCTGGCGGGGAACAGTGCTTGGAAGCTCCTGTGAGAAAGGCCTGCAAAGTCTGAGGAAGTGAGTCGAGGGCAGTGTGGCTGAGGCAGAGGCAGGCTGGGGCAGACTGGGTGTGCTGGTGTGTCCACCGACCTCAGGACCATGGGAGCAGGACTACTTCAAAGCACAGAGATGAGCTACATAAGGATTCTGCCATAGCACAGCTTGTCTGTCCTGGAGATGGCACATCAGGGTCTCTTCCACACCAGATACTGTACTTCTACTTCTAATTGTTGCCTAAAAGGATTTCCAAGTGGCACAGACAGAAACTTGCATTGCGTGTTGTTTTTGTAAAGCTCCATGGTTGTGTGAAGGTCCCTGAGCAGCCCAAAGACTTAAGACATGCAGTCGGTCTAGGTGTCTATGAACAGGAGAATGGACAGAGAAGATGTGGTATACAGACACAAAGCGGTTTTATCCAGCCATAAAGAAGAAGGAACTTGTGTTGTTTGCAGAAAAACTGCATGGAACTGGAGATGATTATTTTTTAAAATTTATTTTATTTTATTAATTTATGAGAGAATAAGGAGAGAGAGAGAGAGAGAGAGAGAGAGAGAGAGAGAGAGAGAGAGAGAGAGAGAGAGAGAGAGAGAGAGAGAACAGGTAACGGGTGCACCAGGGCCTCTAGCCACTGACAATGAACACCAGATGCATGTGTCTCCTTTTGCATCTGGCTTTACTTGGGAACTGGGGAATTGAACCTGGGTCCTTAGGCTTTTCAGGCAAGTGCCTTAACCACCGAGGTACCTGTCCAGCCTTGGAGATCATTATTTTAAGAGAAACAAGCCAGACCCAGAAAAACAAATATCATGTTTCCTCCCCTATGTGGAGCCTAGATATTATATCAACACACAAAGTAGAAGCAAGGCTATCTGAGGGAGGAGAGAAGGAGCATAAGGGGTTGGGGAAGGAAGGAGAGGCTGATGGGGTGAACATGTCTTCATGGAACCATCACCTTGTCCTATGAACATAGGCCCCTGGAAAGAAAAGCCAAGTGTGAGATAAGGAGAGTTCTGGAAACATGGAAGGAAAGCTAGAACATTCTTTTGTTCCATTCAGTGAGAATGTAACATCGCTAGGAAACACTTCACAGTTTAGGTCCATGAGTTCCAGAAACAGTGATAACACTGTTGTAACACCATGTTGTTGCTTTTTGACATTTTGAGCCTTGTTTTCTGTGGTTCTCATCAGGCTTTCCACCATCTCGCAGTGATCATGGTCAAGATTTCATGGCTCGTGATCTAGGGCAGTTGTCTTGTCCTGACCAGGGCCCAGCAGGCATTCCGCAAGCTTGCACACTATGTCTAGATACATCAAGCCCCGGTGGGAATGTCTCACTTGCCTGCTTCTGGTGGGAGCAGAGGGTATGTGTCTGCACTCCACACTCATCATAACTTAAAATCTCCCGAAAAAAGTGTGTTTACAATAGAAACATCTCTATCAGAAGGGGGCTGTTGAGTCTGGAGCAAACACCTCGCATGCATACAGGCTTTCACCCACGGGAGGGTTTGCAGTGCTTTAGACACACTGGCCCTCATGTTCTCTTGACCTTGACCGCTGGGCTGGCCCAGAGCAGCTTCCCCAGTGTTCACATAGTGGCAGGGGTACTGCCTCGAATCTAGATATCCCCACCCCATTACCATTATGACTTACTTAATGAGATGGAGAGTTCCCTCTCTGCCCCTCCCTCTCCCCCTCCCTCCATCTCTCTTGAGCATGTAGTCACGAATATGTAATGTAAACATCTTGGTAATAACTCCATGTATTTGAAGACGCTGCTTGCAGAAGGAGGTCCCATGTATAAAACCCAGGACTGAAAAGAACCTTCAAGTGTCTGCTATTGTCTGGACACCACCGGGAGGGACACCTGGAGGACAGGTGTGGCACAGGGAGGCTTTTCTGAGCTCTGCCTCACCAAGTCCCACGTCCTCCATGCTCCCTTCCTCCAGTGGGCCACTCCTCCTCTGAGGTGGTCACGCCACACTCAGCCTTCCACGTGAGGGAGGTGACACTCTCAGGGGACCCGGTGACCAGCCGTGCAGCCACGAAGGATCATCGGGCTGGCCATCCTGACTGTGAGCTTGTACCACATGGTCTAGAGTGGTTTTGGAATCTGATGCCAAGCTTGGGCTGGGGTGCACTGCTACAGGACAGCGTGGGACATGTGTGGGCAGGGAGCACGGGAACTCCACAGAAGACAATAAGGAGGGAGGAACTTTTGAGGACGATGACATGGCCAGAGGATTTCCTCATGCCCATCCAGATGGGAGTTGGAAATGTTTGGGGACTGAAACGCAGGCAAGGGAGCTGGTTTGAGAGGCGCGAAACCTTTCCTAAGGAATCCACAGGGTCACTTTGGTTACTGGAGGCTTAGTCAGTCACCTGGCAGTCCATGTAGCCACCTTGAAGTTGCAAGAATGGAGGGTGGAAGGTTTCTATCAGAAAGGCAGCTGCTGGGATCAAGACTGGCTGAGTCATACCAAGATTGAGAATGGCTGAGTCATGCTGTCAGTGATCATGAGGTGACTCAAGAGGTGAACATGTCTGCAGAGGGTGGGCAGGACTGCCCTGCCCACAGCACACAGAAGAGGACCTCTATTGTGGTCAGGCAGAGCTCAGAGGGTCAAGACTCTTTGTTGGTTTCCCTCCATGAAGATGTTGACTTGGGGAACCGATTCTGGACAAATCAAACAAACAATTAATAAAGGTTCCCCTGAGTCACAGACCTGTCTGCAATATCCTGTAGGAGGAAGACATGCCGACATGTTCAGACGCTTGGTTCAGTGTGCCCGGCTTGTTTGTGTGACTTTCTTCAGGAGATAATTTCCTCTCATCTCAAATAGACAGGCAGTGAAAGCATCCCCTGCGAGTCCATCTTGGTCAGCCAAGAGTTTGCTGGGATTAGTTGCAGGAACATAGATCACCTCTGGGAGCCTGGGTAAGGAGTCACCCACAAACTCATGGGTGAAACTTTGCCTACAGGAGCTCCCCAAGGGCCCCGAGTGCAGCCTTGTCCACACCAGTACTTAGAGCCTTTCGTGGCTCTCACCGACATCCCCATGAGTGGTAAGGAAGGGCTCTTAGAGGAAACAGGGTGCCCTGGGCCTCTTCTGAGCCAAGTTTCTGAAGCATTGGTCCACAAGAAAATGGAAGGTTCAGCTTGTTCTCCCTGGGTTTTCTTCTGGTCCCATGGTCTTCCCAACTTCCTTGTATTGCTGGATGCTTGGTAACCTCTGCTGCCTCAGGACATGACCTCTGCTCCCTCTGGTCTGGGGCGTAGCTCCCATCTCCTGCACCTCCATCTTCTACCTTTAAAGACATCACCTCCACAGAGGCCATCCAGAGACCCCGACTCTTTTCTATTCTTCTTTTTTTGGAAAAAATACAGATATTTTAATCTTGATGGTAGTTATATACAGCTATATTTTTCTAATCTTCTTAATGTATGTGTCCTCAGTTTTAAGTTGGTGGTTATATATGGTCACAGGTGATGGTGTGTGGTCTCTTCCACAAGACTGAGGCAGCTATGACTTTATTTCCAGAATAATCGCAACACCTTGCCTAGACTTGTACACAACAGACATGAAACAATGTGTTAGGTAGCCAAATACTTCACTGTATTTTGAGTACTGTCTAGCCTCCTATCATGGCTTCATTTATGTTTCCCCTCAAAGAGACCCTGAAGATGCCACCTCCAGTACCTGTGACTAATCCCATTTGGTCACAGGGTCTTGGCAGACGTTATCCTGCTAAGCTGAAGTCAGCAAGGTGGGCTCTACTCCAGTATGACAGGTGCCCCTGCCAGAAGAAGACAGGTAGATATCAGGGTGACTCGGCTGCAAGCCAAGGAACAGGGAGGCTGGCCTGTGACCAGCAGAAGGTGTGAGGAACAAGGGCCGAGTTCTGTTGGAGTGTCAGCGGATGCTTGGCCTGCTGAAGCCCGAGTGTGAAGCCTTAACTCTTATTTAAGCAGCTCGGGCGGAGCTGACTTAAGAGAGCAGCCATAAACAAGGGATCCCTTTCCACCTAAAGACCTTCCTCAGCAGTGAGGCATTCTGTGTTCCAAACTCTAGTTTTCCACACAATGATGGAATGATAAGGGGTGACTTCATGACTAATTATTAGCTTCCATTGCTAAGATCAACGGTATGTCTGTCTGTCTTGACTCGTCGTAAGTGGATGTGGGTGATGAGTAACATTTTCTTCTGCACAGAACTATGGGAGGGGTTGGCTGAGGGAAAAAAAGAACGTGATAAATATAGTTAAAAAGATTTTTCAAAAGATATTTTCTTAGAGATATGTTTTTCAGAAATTTAGGGAAAGTCTTTAGATAGTCTAACACCATGTAAATGTGTGTGTCTATGTGGTTTCCCAGCTTCACAATGTCTCAGAGATATTAAAAATAATATTATAATATGATCTTGTACCACAGTCCTACAGTGTTAGATATTTGTCTACTGGTTCCTGAGCTTTAACCCAGGATTCACTAAATTTTTATTAAAAGTCCCCTAAGCCAACTACTGTTATGGACTTTTGGTTCAATGTACATTATAAAAGTTATTAAGACCTTTGAACTTAGTTGGACTTGTATGTGTGTTTGCACATGCATGTATAAGTCTACATATGTGTATGTGTGTATATGTGTGTGCCTGTGTATATCTTTGTATGTGTGTGCATATATGTATGTGTGTGCACGTGTGCATATTTTTATGCAGGCATGTGTATGTATGTACACCTGTATGTATTTTTGTAGATGTGTACACATGTGTGTGTGCATAGTTTTATGCATGCATGTGTATGTGTGTGCGTAAGTGTGTGCACAGCATCTCTCTCCTGTCTGGGGTAGAAAGACAGGTTCAGCCAACCAGCCAGGCACAGCATGTAATGCTAAAACAGTTCATCAGTGCACTGATAAGAAATCCGTTTCATTTCAGATTTTTTTTTTGTCACAGTTTACAATCTGACATTCTGACTAGCTCACCTCTGTTGTGGTCAGCTTCTTAGTTGCTGCGCAGAAAGAACCTGAGTAAAAGCGGCTTGTGGAGGAATGGGTTTATTTGGCTTATGGACTCGAGGGGAGACTCCATCATGGCAGGAAAAATGATGGCATGAGCAGAGGGGTGGACATCACCTCTGCCACAGCACTGCAAACAGCGGCAGGAAGGTGTGCCAAACATTGGCAAGGGGAAACTGGCTTATAACCCCCATAAGCCCGCCTCAACAACACAGCTCTAATGAGGTTCTAATTCCTGAATTGCCATCAGCTGAGGATTGATGTATCAGAACACATTCATTTGTTTGTGGGGGACACCTGGATCAAACCATGACACCTCTGCTTAACCCAGTGGAAAATCTTTTGACCTGCACCTTTCTCTCATTACTTACCTTAAATTCTTATGATAGTTACTTACGGGAAAACGTGAAACACAGAAAGCCCACACCAAGCCCAGACTATGGACCCTTCATCCTGGAACAGACACAGAGCATTCTGTATCCGTCCTTCACCTGCCGGCATCGGATGAGAACTGCTGCTCTGCATCAGGACATCGTTGACCACAGTATGTGGGGAGGACTCTGGCCTGTTTCACAGATGAGCAGTTATGATAGGGCGTCCAGGAAAGGGCACCCATTGTGCCTTCTGTCCTCTGCATGCATCAGACATCATGTCACACATCTTATGCGGGCCAGGCATCACCGTGGATGTAGACTGATGAAGGACCAAGGCTGGAGGAGAAGCTGCGTCCAGGGCTCCGGCAGCCCCATGCTACATCTGGCTTCAGCAGACTCTGGGCTCCTGTCCAGTATCTTCCCTGTGCTGCAGGGTGACAGCCAGCCCAGCTCAGCTCGTCATTCATGAAGTGACTAAAATAGAACACCAGGAAAAGCTGGCACTGTTCTTGGGTGGATTTATTCATTAGCTGAAACCAAGCCATTGTTAGATTCAATTGGAGAACTGTTTTCTTTTTCAGTTCCCAAGCCCCTTCCATGAGTTCCCCTCCCCCGAATCCAAGAGTAAGCAAGGCATGATTTTATGGTAATGTTAGAAAATGCTGATTGACAGCTAGTCTGTAAGGAACCCCAAGAAAGTAAGAGTGTTTCATATTCCTTCAACACGTTCCTTTTGGCCAGGAGAGAAAAAGGTATTATCACTATTTTAGAATTTCCAAAGTTCCATTTCTAAAGACCCTTCACTTTTCAGGCCATGCAAAGAGGGGCGGCAGTTAAGTGTTAATATATATTCTGAAATTAGTCATTCATTAATCAAAATGACCTTGGGAAAGTTATAACATTCCCTCTCATTCAGGTGGAAATATCCAGTTGTATTTTCAATCCCTTCACAAGCCTGTTGCTGTGAAGAAGTTGTTAGGGGACAGCCAGCAGATAGAAATAGACACTTTGATTTCACCGTCGCTTGTGTGCCTAAGGGCTCCACTCCACAAACCAATTTGGAATGCCTTTTTTCCTTTTCTAGTTTGTTTTTGTTGATTCTATCCCTTAACTTGGCTCTCTAAAGCTGATATGCTGGCGAGACTCTTGAAGTGATAATTAACAATTGGTATTGTCTTGGGATTCCTGCAAAATCCTATTGAATCAATCCCCTTCAAGCAGAGACAGACAGTTTTACACACACACACACACACACACACACACACACACACAAATACATACACATGTATTTTTTCTTATTTATTTATTTTGTGTGTGGTGCACACACATGGAGGCCAAGGGACATCCAGGGTCTTTCTTGATTTCTCTCCCATCTTATTTCTCTGAGGCAGGGTCTCATTGAAGCCGGAGACATTGTTTTCAGTAAGGATGGCTGCCCAGCAAGCCCCAGAGATTCTCCTGTCTCTGCCTGCCTCACATGGAGCTGCCAGCATGGGGCCATGACAGCTTGTTACATGGGTACTTGGGATAAATCTCAGGTCCTCATACTTATCTGCTGATCCATCTTCCAACCCTTATACACATTGACACATAAATAACATGCTGTACACATACATTTGTACATACATATATATATTTAATACTTATATGTAAGAGATGCTATATGTGTAATTTACATTATACACAAATAATACATATATGTATATAGTTGACAAGGTATATATAAGTGACATTATACATGCATATATGTTGTATATTTATATACACATATGTATACAACTTATTTCAATTAATTAATAGGATACACACACATATAGTTTAGTTTTTTCACATAGTAACTCCCATTGTAGCTCAAGCTGATATACAATCACTATGTAGCTTGGGATGTCCTAGAACTCACCATGCAGAGTAGCCTGGGTAGAGAAAGATTTAACCAGAAGCTGTAGGTAGATGCAGGTAAATCTCAGTGCTGGAGATGGACCACCACCTACCATATTGAACTGTTGGTCAGGGAGACCCACAAGACTCCTTATACAATACTGACCATTGCCAAAGCACTTGGTTACCTACCAGAATTGGATGATAAGACCCTAATGCTGAAGACACCACAGGCTGCTGTCACAAGACATTGAGAAATCAAGTTGGGACCAAGACAGAAGCCATCTCCTGCTGGATAGCTGCACAGTTCTAGAAAGCTCTATGTAAGCTTCTGGGCAAGAAAAGTCATCAACATTCTTAAGAAACAGGATCCTGTAAACTACAAAATCCACCATGCAGGCAAGATGTACCCACCAGTGCAATCATGACACTAAATTCTGGGGGTAATTAACCGGCTCTCTGATTGGATATGAGGCCTGTTCAGCAGGAGGGAATGCATGCCTGGTACTGAGAACCAAGTCAAAAGCCATGGCTTGGAGGGTCATTGTCCTAATCAGCCACCGCTGGGATGAATCTCCAAACCTGGCACAATTATGGGAAGAAAGGATTTATTGAAGCTACAGATTCAGGGGAAGTTCCACAATGGTGAAAGAGGATGGCCCCCTTTCACAGGTCCAAGCAGAAAGAGAAACCCATCACCAGCACCACACACACACCAGCAAACAGGCAGGGCAAAGGGAGAGAAATTCTTTCCTCTTTTGGTAGCCTTATTGTCAGGTCTTGCAACCCTTTCCCAGACATGGCTTCCTAAGTCTCTGGAATTTGCTTCCTGCATGGCCCTCCCAGGAAGAGATGTTAATTTCTAGCTCCCTTACATCCTTCCCCCTACTGAGAGGCTGTCTTCCTGTGAACATCCTCAGAGACCCACCCAAGATAATGAGAATGGTCAAGTTGACAACAAAACTTAACCATCACAGTCATAGACCCTAGAGGGGTGCGTACTTTGGGCAAATGGAGAGATTATGCCCTTCAAAAAGCCTTTTCTATATACCATTTGATTAACGTTGTTCTCAATTTCGGTTAGGGAAGCTTCTTTTTACAGATGGTGACGGATACTGGAGGGACTCAAAGCTCATCAGCGTGATGAGAAGAGACAGCCAGTGCTTCCACCCGGACAAGTCATCTTCATTACACCCAGCAGGGCTCAGGAACATTGTGCTGGAAGGGGCGCGGTGAGCATGAGCACTGCTGTGACTGACAATGGCAGACATCGAAGAGACTCAAAATTCATAAAAGCAGAACATAAGAGGCTGTTCCAGAGCTCAACACTTAGAGACATTGCTATCATGACCTCCAAAACTCAGGCAACTTTGAGGACAAGAGGGCAGAAAGAACATGAGGGCCACAGGGTGGGAAGGAGTATTTGGGGCACTGTCCTCTTGACGTAAACCAACAGATGCAGTGATGACTCCATGTTGGCTGCTGGCACCCCCACAAGACCATCGGCATTCTATCACAGAGGATGAGTCCCTGGGGAAAGGGGAGCAGGAGAAAGCAACAGGATGGGAATGCAACCAAACTACAGCCTGGTTACGTATTGACATTCTTAATACAAATGAAGGCAAAAAGTAACCAAACACGTAACATGGAGCCAAATATCCTACTAGGTCCTCCACATTCCACAGAGCAATGGCACATGGGTTGGAAACAGCAGGCTGGGAATGTGCATCGCAGGTCGGCCAGAGGAGGACGTAACCCCTGAGCGTCCCTCCCCACCTTCCCACTCCACCACTCCACTGCACCCGAGGATGAAGCATGCACGGAGCCCCTGCATGGTGACAAGGGTGACTAACGGGACCGCACTCATCTTTCCTGGGGCATCCTCTGGTTGTGCTTTTGCTGACTCTATGCTCCCACCACCAAAGAACGAGATGCCAATAAAAGAAAGACCACAGCCCGTACTATCAGCAGAAAGAACAGAAGTAATGGAAAATACAGGAATTAATTGAGAGCAGCAGTCACCACCAGCACCTACGGATTGCTTAGGTATGGAGAACAGTCTATGCGACTTAACTCCTCTCTCTCGTACTAGCCTCAGGAGCTCTGTGATTTAAGGGCTTATTTCTGCAGGCAAACACCTTAACTGCTGAGCCATCTCTCTGCTCTTATTTCTCTTTTGTAGATGAGACAACCAAGGGAGGGGTTAAGTTTTCTTGCTGAAAAACCACCTAGCTCATGAAAAAGACAGCTTCAATTCAAACCCAAAGTCTAGGCTCGCAGCCCTCAGGTTTACACCGAAGAAATCCAAAGAGGGCAGTCACTGTGGAAAACAACTTGAAATACAGTCAATGGAAAATATGACACCTTTTAATCAAACTCCCAAGAAGGGCTGACTAGCTAGGGTGAGAGTGTGGCTCAATGGTGGACCTCCTGCTTAGCATGGGTGAAGTCTTGTGTTTGATCTCCAGCAATGAGGGAATAAAGAAAAGAGCTAACTGCCAGTCATCATAACAAGATAGACTGAAGGAAAATGAAGAACCAGAAAACGAAGTCTCTAAGAACTCTAGCTAGGTAGAAAGTGATGGAGGAATTCAAGAACACAGTTAAGAGAAGAAATTTCCCTAGTATGGGAATTACATGAATGAAAAACTGAGAGGCGGCAATAATATTTTATTAATGCCAGAGAAACTTCTAGATCTAGCGAAAGCTCTAAGACCTAAGATTGAAAAGGCTGGTGGCATGCCACACAGAACACCCTTGGTACATGACAATGTCAGAAGCTAAGGAAAGCACTGCATGTTCAGAGTGGGGCAGCGGGTCACCAGAAAGCAAGGCGGGCTGTGCTAGCGAGCAGCGGCCAGCCCACGCCACGTGAGAGCAGGAGAAGCATTGGCAACATTTTCAGTGACGCTGAGGAAACATCCAGTGCGTCCACTTAGGTCCTTGGACCTGAGGATGAAGAGAGCATCTTCTCTGGCACGAAGGGCCACAGAAAGCGGAGGGAGGACACAGGGATGCAGGAGCACGTGTGCATGTCTTGTTTTCTCAGCAGGCAGTGACCACAACCCAAATAAGACCAAGGAGAAACAGAAGCCGAGCCAAAGGAGTTGAGGAGAAGATCCAGGTGACTGGTCTGCCACAGAGGGGGAGGGATGGCTCTGAGACGGGGAGGGGGGCAGAGGACTCCAAGGACCTTAGCTCTCACTTCAGGGACTCCCATTGACAGTAAGGAAAGTAAAACTTCAGGCCTTAATACAATAAAGAGAACTACAAGAAAACAAAAGGCAGAATCAATAACTCTTAAAGCCAATGGAAAATTAACCTTTCCCTGGTTAGAAAGAAAAGAGTGAAAAAGAAATGAAAAAGAACAGGTTTAGTAAGTGAAAACAAGGCCTGGTGTTGGTTATGTTTGCTAAATGTAAATAAGCTAAATTTACTGGACGTTCCCAGGTTTGGTTGATGATGAAACACACAGAAAATGCCAGCAATGATGTGTCAGGAAGCGAACGACGCACTGCTGATTAATATATGTTATATACTTTAATTGTTTACTTGGTGTATGTGTATGTGTGTGCCACAGCTCCCAAATTTCTTTTTTCACATGGGATTTGTGGATCTGAACTCAGGTCTTCAGAGTTGCATGGTAAGTGCTTTACCCACGGGGCCATCTTCCCGGCCCCTATATTATATTCTCCATGGGGTTTTTTGCTTATTTATTTTTAAGTTTTTATGCATGTGAATATGATTTGTGTGTGGTGTGAGTGCACGTGTGCGTGTGTGCAGGTGCACCATGCACACCTGAACCTGTGTGTGTGGAGGCCAGAGGTACTGAGGCAAGGTCTCTCTCTAGAACCCAAGGCTCATCAACTCAGCAAGTCTAGCTCACCAACTTGTTCTCCATGTTTCCTGTCTGCCTCCCAAGTGCAGATATTACAGGTGAGTCACCATACCTGCCTGGCATTTATGTGGGTGCTGGGGATCTGAACTCAGGTCCTCATGCAAGGATATATTATATAGAGCATAATTTATTCTTTTAAATAAATGAGTTTAAGAAAGATATGCTATGGAAAATAAATAAAAAGACACTTAAGGTGGTGAGTTTGTTAGTAGGCAATGCATAATGGTCATCAAAGACACCCAGGGGACAGAATTGAATACATAGATCATTTGATAAAATAGGTAATGGGGAGAATAGGTGTTGACATAACCCAGCAAACAGGAACTCCCTTCTGCCAACAGTTCATGAAGCAATCACAAGAATGGGCTGTGGGACAGAGGACAAGGAAACCTCTGGGTTCTAAATCACAAGCCAGCCCTGGGCAGTATTCTGTAACCCAAACCCCACACAATTGTTGGTGAACAACAAGAGAATTGTTTTAAATTTTTCATATACGAAGGAACAAACAAAACTGTACTAAATAACCCTTATGTCAGAAGAGAATCAAGAACCGAGTGTGGAAAGTACATGGCACTGAGTAAGAACGTCACATGTGTGGGAAACTTCTCTATTTGTGCCCAGGAGGGAAGGATGGCTCCTGCTGTCCTCATCAGCAAGAAGAAAAATAAAAGCAAGAGAGGTCAACATTCAACTCACAAGCCTCTAAGGAAAAGTTAAAACAAGCGAAAACTAATAACGTTGAGGAAAACAGTGATGACATCTAGAATAACAGAATAAACTTCTCTGAAATGCAACTATTGTTGGGTGAACAACTGCCAATTTGATTGACTTGAAAGAAAAACGGGTGTTGGGAATAATTCCGTTTTAAAAGTAATTGAAAGGGTAAATTTCTGGAAGGGGGAAATATCATAAAATGTCAAAGTGTATCAGAAGTAGTAAAAAGTTGAGAAGATGGATAACCATTAAAGATATTAAAATGGAAATCATAGACTTCGCCAGACAAGCAAATTATCCAGACTCTTACAAATGCATCCCGTCTGCCTCACGTGAAGAGTCTTAGTCCAAAGAGAGAAGGAAGAATTCACTGAGAAGACTACGTCAGAGCCCTGGTGATGGCCACGTGGCCTCCGCTAGTCTGTCCCTTACCTGACTGCAGCCATTTACCCCAGTGTCCAAGCCCAGCTTGGTCCTTCCAAACAACGTCATTACATCTTAGTCACAAACTCCTGAACCCCACATTCTAAACAACCCCCTCACCTTTTTAGTTCTTACTCCCTGTTCTCTGGTCCTCGTGCTCCTTGGCTGTACCTTGAAGCACCACCCATGGGTCTGAGTGAGTTTCTGATGTCTCACTGTGTGGTGAGGTGAGGTCCCTGTGCTCTCATGGTTCAGCACAGCCCTGCGGCCAATCATGGAACCTTGAATGCATTTGAGCTCTGCCCTGCCTTGCTTCACCACCCTCGCTAACTCCATGTCTGCCCTACCTGTGTCTGTGCCGATTCAGCCAAACCTTGCTGGAGAAAATCCAGCCATCACACTGGTCCCATGTGGAATGCCAACTGGATAGTTGTGGACCTGCTGGAGGCCTGAGCATCACTGACATGATGTGTCCTTGGTTCATCCTCTCCTCATTCCCTTTGGTGACTAGTCACACCTGGTCTTCTTCCAGGAGCAAGTTTCCCTCCTCACCCATAATCCTGACATCATCAAGTGAGTGTGTTCTCATATTTCCATAATTACCTCTCCTCACAAGGCAGCATGGTTAGGGAACACTGCTTCTGGACCTCGTCCAGAGGTGAACAGTTTCCACTTCCAGCCCAGGTCGAATTTCTCCTGTGCAGTAGGTTTCAGGCTCTGTTTCCCCCTCCCTCCTATGTGATGGTTTCTTCTGCCATGGACCACTTCCATAGATTATGACCTTTTTGTTCTTAAAACACACACACACACACACCTCCACAGTCCTGTCTCTCTGTCCTGATAGCTCTGTGTAGTATCCATTCTTTACAAACAGTCCCACAAGTTGACTTCAATTCTTCCTGAACCCAACCTAACGTAGAAGTGCCCACTCACTGAAGGAGGAGCCTCACCCCAGGGCACGGTGCTTCCTGGGAAACCCAGTTGTCAGTCATCATCTCTTACCTGACCTCTGTGTGTGATTGGCACAACATGACTCTCCCTCCTCCCAGATGCAACTTCTGTGTCCTTCTCAGGGTGGTATTTCCATGTGGCTCTCAAGAGACACCAGTGTTTGCCATTCCAGACCACTCAGGCCCTTTCTTCTTGCTCTCAGGCTGGTCCTCCCGTGTCCTCCCATCCTGGCTGATGACAGTCCAGTTCCTTGCTTTCTGGATTGAGGCAGGTCTGGACTCCTCTTCTTTCTTGATCCTCTCTTCTTGATTGCCTCATGAAATACCTTCAAATGCTGTCTTTTCTCCACCTTCTCCACTGCAACTTCTTGGTCCAAACGTTGGCTGTCCGCCTTCAACTAGACATGAAATTGAAGAGGCATTCTCTGGCCTCAGGGTAGGAATCGGGTAGTCACCCTAGGGAGCACTTGCAGAATGTGTAGGTGACCAGCTCGTGTCTCTACTATGAAGGAGACTCACCAGGTTCCTAAGGCCCGAGCATGACCTTGGAGATTGAAGATGGACCTAAGTGTCTATACATCTTTAAGACAGCAGAGAAGGAGAAGGCGGGGGAGGGGAGGTTATGACTGTGTTCTGTCATAGGAAGGAGCTGCACTTAACATGGAAACATCTAGAAAGCAGTGTGAAATGGAGAAGCAGGATCTATGCATGGCATTATTTGTGTGGCTTCACACTTATACCTGGCATCTCTCAAGGATGCAGTTGTGCCAGGGATATTCAGCAAGCTCATGGGAGCTGGAACCTTGGTTCAGAAAAGATTGGGCCAGTGATGGGCACTGAATAGGAAAATAATGTGAGAGAATCAGGTCCTTGATGGAACAGCAGCCCAGGTACTGTGACTCACCCAGTCCTCCTGGAGGCATAGGAGGGTGGACCGACTAAGACAAGTGCAGAGCTGGTCTGCACTTCAGACACACATCCTGTCCCACCCAGCACAGTCCTGCCTCCCCCTCAGGGAAGCTGGGCTGTAAGTACAAGGGGCTCCAATGAGCAAGCTCCTCTTCAGAATAGCCGAGCAGCTTGTCTAAGCAAGGCCTGTTGTCACTTACATACACACATGTGCACATACACACGCACTGCACGGTAGAAATCTTCAAGGGGAGAAAGAAATGAATCACAACAAAGCAAGCCTGGTTGAGAGCTGGGAGTTGAAGTCAGCACATCAAAGTTTAGATACAAAAGGTCCCTGCAGCCTCCTCTGGGGGAGTAACATAACCAGTGAGGTCATGGTCAAGTTCAAGGCTCCGCATGAAACAGCCAGTGCATATTCAGTCAGAATCGCTCTGAGAGCTCACTCTCAGTCCTGTTTCTTAGCATCCCACTGATGAAACTTGGCCAAATATTAGTATGTATGTGTACATGCACAACACACACACACACACACACACACACACACACACAGTTGCCACACAGTGTATCAAAAGGACTCCAAGTTCACTGCTGCTCACAATAGCTAGGAAATGGAACCTGCCTCAGCACTCATCAACAGATAAATGGATAATGGAAATGTGGCATATATATATATATATATATATATATATATATATATATATATATATATATATGCAATAGAATTTTCCTTGGCAGTAAAGAAAAATGAAATTATAAAATCTGTGGAGAAAATGGTTAGATCTGGAAAGAATTATATTAAATGAGGTGGCCTGAACACAGAAAGACCAAAGCCGCATGTTCTGTCTTACATGATATTGTAGTTAAGATTTAAATGTATGTATATAAATGGAGGCGAATGTGGGTAAAACCTACAAAGCTAGAAATGAGACCAAGAGGGGGTAATAAGAGATGTCAAGGAAGGGGGGGTGAAGCAAAAGGACATAAAAGTGGAAAGAAGGGGAGAAGATACGAGGTGGGTACAGGGTGATGGAGGATGAGAATAATCTGAAACAAATTGTGTTTTAAAATGCCATAATGATACTTCATACTTTATATGCTAATAAAAGTTATCATGCAACAGAGAAAACTTTCTTTTAAATTGCCTATGTTCTGCAGGGAAGCAAGAGTGTAGTTAGGGGATCTGGGGGTGACATACCGATGGGGGGGCTGCATATGCAGGACATGGACCTCCTACAAAATGTCCCCAGGAGGAACTGATCCTGAGCAGGGTTCGCCTACAGACAGGAGGAGGTGAACACAGGTCTGGTAATGTCGGGGGTGGGGTCTCCAGAGAAGGGAGATAAAAGCTGAAGCACACACCTCTTTCCATCTGGACCTCAGAAGTCCACCTGGAAGTCAGGAGTGACACCTTAAGTCACGTCCTTCCCTTGTCTTTGTCTTTGTTGGTGTCCAGCCTAGTAAGGACATGTGTGTGCAAGCGAAGGAATAACCCTTCCTCCCAGCCCATCAGAACCAGGACTGTGGGTTCACAGCAAAGTTGTGACTCAGAAACAGATGCGGGACCAGGGCCGAGCTAAGGCTGTGCTCCGCTCCGCACAGTGCATTCTTAGACCCAGTGGAACCTTCCAGAGCGAGGCTCACCAGCTGGATGCTGTCAGGCCACATTCCTAGCACTGACTAGCACCAAAGCCGCATTTGTGTTCTTTCTTTTTCTCAGGGAACGAAGTGGGCCTCGGTTTCCTTTTCATCTGGTTGTGCTAAAGATTAGGTCTCATTTGTGACACTGGGCCGTTCTTGAAAGGAGAAAGTGATGAATGCATCCGTGACATATTTCAGCAGCGTGCGCTGGGGATTGTCTCCTGGCCCCATGTGCTCATTGTAGTCCCCCCTTTAGTAAAAGGATTAAAGTTTGCTTTTATGAGCCTGAGTACTGCCCTTTCCTTCTAAAAACTGTTCTTCTGGGCTTTTTATTATGTTGTTGTTCTGTACTTTGTACTTTGAATGAAGGTGATGGTAATTTCATTTAGGTAGAGTTACAAAATGGAAATAAATCCTATACACAAAATCAGTTTTGCTGGCTTTTTTGAACATTGAAAAATATTTTGAGTCATTTATGTATTGTAACCAGATCCAACTCACAATATTGAGTCCTGCTCTTAGAAAAACAAAATGTCCCTGAGTTTTCACTTGCCCTTTTCTGAGATACATGTGTTAATTCAACAGAGCTTTAGCGACTATGCGGGCAACTGCAATAGCATTACAGCCTTGAAGAACTCCGATGGAAATTCCTGGCCCACTGTTGGATCCTCCCTGCGTGGGCCTGTCATAGATGGCCACCCAGTGTCTTCCTTCCTTGGCCCCGTGTCTCAGTGTCTTTATTATTTTCCTCCAGGTCGGCCTTTTTATAGGAGAATTTTAACAGTGCATAAAATTGAAACAGGGTCAACAATACCCTGAAACCATGGACATTTCCAGAAAACATTGCTATGTTTAAAGCACAGTTCCGTGGGGTTACTCTGTGGTGGGTGCCCAGGGCATCCTCCTTATGTTCTCTTGGACCTTCAAGCCCCAGTTCAGGCTAAGGCAAGTATCCTGTTAGTTATTTTACTCATCTTTGATGGTCTAGGACCTACAACCTGCTGCCATGTCTGGCATCTGAGCGTCCTAGAGATTAAGCAATTTACAAAGAAAAGAATAAGACTACCATCGTCCACTTGCTGGCCTTGTCAAGAGCCATCCCACCTTATCAAATTCCATGATCACAATTACCACTGAGTTTAGGCTGTTTCACAATTGAGAAGAGTTTGCCCTAAACTGTATAGCTAGAGTCATTATGGAGTTCCTCAAGGGGAAGGAGAAGGAGGTCTGTGGGGTGGTTGGTGGGAAGGACAGTGACTCTCTCCTGGGGACCAGGGAAGGAGACACATCTCCAGGACCCAAACCCAAAGGTGGAGAGTGAAAGCCGGTTCCATGCTCTAGTAGAGATGGGACCAAAGCGAAGCTAAGAAGAACACAAGCAGAGATGTAGTGTCCCTCTTGGTGAGAGCCAGGTAAGACCAATGTCTGAAGGGCATTCACAGGCTGTAGAGGATCAGACAGACAGACACCCCAGAAGCCTAGAAACGCAGACCTTCAATGGTTTCCTTGTGGCCCTGGAGCCTCAGAGCATCAAAGAGGCTTTGCAAGGGAACTAACATGTCTTCATCAGGTCTGCAGCAGAGGAAGGCAGCATCCCCCGTGTCTAGTGGTCTTTGCCCGTGGAGACGGAATGTGACCAAAGTTGGGAAAGACCAGATAAAGTCAAGTCAAATGGAAATTATGTCCTAAATGAGGCTGCTTCCTGCCCAAAACCTGCAGCAAGAGGGGCCAGGGAGATGACACCATAGGAAAAGGACCCCAGCCTCAATCCCCCTCACCCACATAAAAACTGGGCACAGCAATGTGTGCTTATAATCCCAGTGCTGATGGGGTGGGTGGGAAGCAGAGACAGGAGGACCCCCTCCTGTGAGCTCTAGATTCAGCAAGAGACCCTGTCTCATGCTAGAGGTAAAGATCGCTGGAAAAAGTCACTCACTGTCTGCCTGTGGCCTCACACATGTGTGCACATGTGCCCTGATGCACATACATGTGTCCACACACACATGCTCACACACATGTACACACATCACATATACATACACAACAAAATGAAACAAATAGTAAAAAAAAGTCAGTGAAAGAACACATGTCCTTGCCCTGGACCAGAGCGTGCCCAGTTCACCACAGGAATGCTGGAGTCGGAGCTGGGAGACACCAGGAGACTAGAGGAGTGGGCAGGGCTGCTGGGAGGGTGGACAGGTCTTCTAAGCGGCCATCACAGCCAGTGCTAGATTTCTGCAGACAAGATCCACGGAGCGAAGGAAGGACCTAGCGGAGTGCCAGCATGTGATTCCCACCCCACCCTGCTCATCCATCAGCTCGGAAACACTCTCTTCCCTGTGCAAAATTTCACTGTGGCTGAGTGGGTTTGCTTTTTAAATTCAAGTGCGCTAAGACACATTTTGGTATAATAGATTGAGCTGTTTATAATAAATATAATCACAAATGCATGTGCTGTGGTAGAGCAAGGATGGTGAGTGAGCATTGACGGGCCTGTTCAGTGCTGCCAGGAATAAACTAGATGGCCAAGAAAGTGTGAGGAGCTGTGTGAGGATTCCCAGCATCCATGTGAGAGGGGACAGTCGTGCGTCTCTGCCATCCTTGCACTCCTACAGCAAGATGGGAGTCAAGGTAGGAGGAGCTCAAAGACCAACTCCGCATACACAGCACAACAGTGAAACAGGAGACCTCAAAAGAGGTGAGAGAACCGACACCTGCAGGTGTCCTCTGACCTCCACAAGTGCACCCATGTGCCCACACACAACCACACTCGCACACTCGCTCACATGGACACACACAACCCCACTCACACGCACACATGCTCACATGCTCACACACAACCACACACACACATCACATACACACACACTCACACATCACACACACACACACACTCGCACACATGCATAAACATCACATACACACACATACAAAACAAAAACAACAGAAGTAAAGCGAGGCTGAAAGCCCCTCATTTACATTGGAGAAGAATTAAGATAAACCTAAACACTCGTTCATGGCAACTCTGTGCACTCTCTGCCCCAAAGGCCGGGCTGGACCTGCTCTGCCCTACGGCCACCCCCAGAAGGAGGCAGTAGTGACCTCGCAGGTTCCTGGTCCTAATGGCCATGGACACTCACCTGGAGAGCTTGTGATGTTGAAGACTCACATTAGGCAGGCCTGTGATGTCTTGATTTCCGTGGCCGGCCACTGGGTTTCTGTTGACCTCTCTCCAAAGCACACCTGCGCACCCACCGCAAGGGCGCTCCAGGCCCCCTGCTCCATGTGATGTCTGAGTCAGCAGCTCTGCTCCATCACCTTGGTTTCATCACCCAAGGGTGATTGTTTTACCTTTTCCCAGGCCTCCCCAGACAATCATCTAATTTTATTCAGCTCTCACCCAGCAGCCGTGACTAGTTGAGGAAGCCACCTGACCACAGGGACAGTCAGAACAGGTGCATTTGAGGACATGGGTGAGAGCTGGTGAATCTAGCTTTTTTCTTTTTTTTTAAATTAAATTTAATTTTTTTGAGACTGGCTATAGCTCAGGAGGTAGAGGCAGGAGAATCTGGAGCCCAAGACCAGCATACCTAAGAGAGGCTAAAGCTAGCTCACATGCCAGAATTATAGGTATCGTCACCGTGTCTGGCTGACATTCAGTTTTCTGGCCAAACTAAGTCGTGAACAGGATGCTCAGGCTGTAGGGACAGGGGAGCAGTGTGTCCAGTGATCAAACCTTCACTGTATCTGCTAACACTCATGTGTCCTCCATCTCAACTAAACCAGAGACCACCTGAGAAAGGTCACCTCTGAGTTATTGCTGCAAGCGCCATTTTTAAGATGAAAAGAAGAACTTGGGAATGTTAGTTATTAAATGATATCATTGTGTAGTCCAGAAATACAGAAGAAACCAGACTTGATGCCTCATGCCTGAAATCCCAGCACTTGGATAGGCTGAGGCAGGAGGATTACCACTACATAATGCGTTCCAGGTCAGTCTGGGTGTTTCAGGCACTCTCTCGTTCCTGGCACAAAATACCTGATCAGAAGCAGGAAGGAAAAAAGTTGGGAAAAAAGTTGAGGGAAAAAAAGCTGAATTCAGTTTACCGTTTAGAGGGCTAGTTTCATCATGGTGGAGAAAGAATGGCCGACCTAAATGGGAAAGACTACATCTGGCCTCCCCAGCGTCAGGCCAACAGCAAGAGAGGCTGGACTACAAACCCTCCAAGCACTTCCTTCAGCAAGGCTCCACCTCCTAAAGGTTCCCCACCTTTCCAGGAAGGTGCCACCTGCTGGTGATCAAGTGTTCATGTGAGGAGCCTATGGGAGCACTGAGCATTCAACCCCAAACCACCCCACTGGGTTACAGAATGAAAAAACACCTGATGGTGTAGCATTTGGTGACAAGATTTGCACAGCCTACCATGGAGATGGTCTCTGAAGGCTTTGTTGATCTCTTTTTATTTTATTTTTTTTTCGTTTAACAAATTCTTATTGTGCCAGTGGCTGGTTTTGTGCGGGAGAAACTCCATTGAGCAGAAGCACAATCCGTCTGCTGCAAGTCCTGTCAGCTGGCCCCAGCTGACAGCAGATAGGAATGGATTTGTGTCTGCACTGTCTGGAACCTGCCAGGTCTGCCTCTTGCTGCTCTGGGACCCAAAGCTGGGTGTGACCTGCCTTACACACTTCACTTCATGATCTTGGGCCACAGGCTCTTCTATTTCTTCATATCTACACCCAGGAAACCTAACCCTCAACTCTCTGGCATTAAGCAATTAGCGAGTCCAAAGGATTTTAGAATCTTGCTCATGGTTTCTCTGTATTCTTTCCCTAGCTTTATTAATGCTTCATTTTGGTAGTTTGTAAAATGAAAAACAATCCATTATTCGTGCTTTGTTGTACTCACCACTGTGAAGCTTATTTCTTAATTAAATTTACTGCTAAATGTAACTTTTTTCACTCTTGGGATTTTATATTTTGTTTCAAAGATACTGCTGAGCATAAACAAGGTTGGAGTTGCATGTGCCCACTTCCAAAGAAAAATGATTTTGTGTGTGTGTGTGTGTGTGTGTGTGTGTGTGTGTGTGTGTGTGTAAGTATCTAAGTATTTGCTACTAGCTCTACACAGAGAAGGCCAAATTTGCTTCAGAAAGACAAAAGTAGGGAGGGAGGGATGGCGAGAGAAGAGAGGGAGGGAGGGAGGGAGGGAAGAGGGAACAAAACCACATTTAAATGCTCCTCACAGAAGCTGTGAGGCCTGATCGCAGACGACTTGAATATATAATGATTGTTCCATGTAGCTGTATATGTTGAAGATAAAACTGAGCCAACGAATAAAATATTTCAATAAAATCCATGAAGCTAGTGCATGTCTACTATCTGTTCATAGAAACACTCAAGTGCAATAAAAACAATGCCTGAACTGTTAAGAGATCAGTTATATGACCGAGCAATTTAAAAACAGTACTTTGTTTATAATAATACCTTTTTATGATACTTATTTCTAGTTAGTGCTAAATTATCACCCACCCAGCTCATCTATTATCACCAAATTCCTTGTATCTCATAACCAAATCAAAATTCGGTTTTAAAATCATCAGTCTATGAAAATGTCTTTAGCAGGCATTGCTTCCTAAGTTGACCTGTTGCACATAGTCATATGTCTTGCAGGGCTAAATTTTATGTATATCAGTGTGGTCAAAATATTACCTATTCATGCCTCCATGAAAATGGTGCCTTCTTCTTTCTTAGCCAGAAATGGCCCTACTTTTTTTTTTGAATCTTTAGGTTTTTATTATTTTTTTATTGTCCATAATGAGTTACAATATTTAGTGGGCAAACAATGAGTTGTTATCCCCAATTCCCCGCTGCCCTCCCCTCCCCACTCTGCTGGATAACCTCCTCCATGGGTCATCTAGATCAGTCCTTGTGACAGGGGACCATGGATAGGAAATGGCCCTACTTTCATGGGAGAATTCCACAACCTTCCAGTTGGCCCACAACGCATACCGGGTATGGCTCACACTGTCAAGTGATTCCAGGAACTGCAAACCCGACACCGGCTCCTTTCTGTGTGACTGGGAATTTTCAAGCAGGAGCATAGTCTATTTGGGTCACAACTCCCTCCCATTACCTTCTTTTGTCCCTTCCTCAGTTACTGAACTTCCTCTTCTTCCCAAGAATCCTTCATTTAGTTTGATATCTTTTTTAAACCTCTTTAATCATCCATGTCTACATGTTCCTGGACTCGATATTCTGCAGGTCTTGTGAAAGTAATGAAGCTGTCACTGCTGCGAGGAAATGAATGTATCAGTCTCTTCATGGACAGAGAAAGGGGAGCGTCCCAAAGTCCTCCTCACCACCCTCTGGCTCTTTCATTTCTTTGCTTCTTCCACAAGGTTTCCTGAGCTTGGAGGGTGAGACAAAGAAGTCTCATTTACTCCCGTACAGTCACACCTCGGCTAACCCTCTGTGCATGCTGGTCTGTGCTCCAAGAAACAGTGAGCGTCTGCGTCCAGAGCGACACACCAGACAGGGTGTTCCTGGGATCTGCGATCCACTGATGGTTTCCCCATCACGTCTCCTTCTCAAGGTGCCAGGAGGCAGATTCCCTCTTCCCTCTTGGGAATGACAGGCACAGCCCATCTGGGTGACTGTCTCACGCTGAAACACACATTCTGGGTCCACGAGGCAAAGATGGCCTCCTGTCCTGCTGCTGACATTGTCGTGCGTCATGTTTCACCTGTCAGAGAGGAAGAGACACAGCTCTTTGCAACCTGGCCTCACCATAGCAAGTGACAGGGCCTGTGAAGATAGAAACTGAAATATTTCTGTGACGAGAAATGACAGTGACATTTGTCTCCCTTGGGAGGCCATCTCAGCTGAGATAGGAGGAAGGTGAGCCTCTGGCATGGGAAGAGCAGGTAAAGGAAATCAGGGCAAAGTCTCCCGAGATAAAAGCATGTGCTATTTGCTGAAGCAACCCCCCCCCTTCCCCACCACCAAGGAATACAGCTGAAGGGACAGAGGGCTCCCGAGTGTCACTCTGCAAACACCCAAGAGACAGCCAGTGAGGCAGGCAAGGCAACGTGAATGTCTACGGGGTCTTTCCAGTAGCTAAGTTTTGGAACCAGCCTAGGTTTTATCAACAGATGAATAGATTAAAAAAATGTGTTTCCCACACACAATGGGGCTTTATTCAGCCACAAAGAAGAATGAAGTCAGGTCACTTGCTGGAAAATGGACGGGACTGGAAATCATCATATTAAATGAAATAAGCCAGACTCAGAAAGGCAAATATCATGTCTTCTCTCATTTGTGGATTCTAGATCTTATAGATACATAAAACCATATATTTATGAGACAAGAAGACTGGGCAAAAAAGGAGACCAGTGGGGAGAAGGGAGAGAGTTTGGGGCTGAATAAGTCAACACACATGGTGTCCACAAAAGACATTGGCTTTACATTGATTTTTATATTTTATTTCTGTGTGCTTGTATGTTTGTGCATGGCATGGTTCAGTGTGGAGGTCAGAGGATGACCTCAGGGTGTTTGCAGTCTCCTTCCACCTTTCGGAGGCATGGTCTCTCCTGCTCTTCTGTCTCTTCATGGATGCAGCTTCCGGAGTCTGCTGGCTCTGTCTCCCATTACGATAGGTGGACATAGATGCACACGTGCCCCTTTGTTCCTGGCTTTATGTGGGTCCTGGGAAACCAAACTCGGGCTAGCAGGTTTGCAAGCAAGCACTTTAACCACTAAGCCATTTCCCCGGCCCCAAAGAAACTGTGTTTATGAAACCCCACTCTCTACAGATTGAACACATGCTGGGAAAACAGTGTCCATGGGGTTGACAGGAAGGGTCAGCCCTCGCCTGACATCCATCTCCATCTGGCTGAAATGTGCATGAAGGCACAGAGGTCCTCATTGCAGTGGCCATCACAATGGAGCCTGGAGCAAGGTGGCCCAGGGTGATGGTTAAACTCTGGTTGTCCACCTGACAGGATTAAGAACCACCATGGAAAAAACATCTGTGAGGAATTTTCTGGATTAGGTTAATTGAGGTGTGAAGACCACCCTAACTGTAAGTACACCACTGTAAGCTGGGACTGAATGAAAAGAAGGAAGCTGGGCTGGAGTGGTGGCTCAGCAGTTAAACCCTGATGGTCTGAGTACGATCCCCCAGCGCCCATGTACAGCCAGATGCACAAAGTGGTTCATGTGTCTGGAGTTCATTTGTAGCAGCTGGAGTCTCTGGCATGCCAATCCATCCTCTCTCTCTCTCTCTCTCTCTCTCTCTCTCTCTCTCTCTCTCTCTCTCTCTCTCTCTCTCAAATAAATAAATTAAATAAAGGAGAAAGTGAGCTGAGTTTAGATATTCGCCATCCTGCTTCCTCACTGTGGACTGAATGTGAGCAGCTCCCCTGCCTTCCTTGCCACAAAGGACTATAGCCTGGAGCTGTAAGTAGATACAACCTTCCTTCCTTCAGTGAGGAACATACCCAGACCAGGAGAGGGATGTCTGGAGAGAGGTGAGTGGCCTGGGCTGCAGAGCTCACTAGGGGAGGCTTGAGGTGGCTTTTATGGGACCCAGCCAGTCACAGCATAGCGTCCCTCTCATGTTTCTATCACCTGTTATTTCCAGGTCTGTTTTGAGTTTCCTTTTGTTGATCGATTTTTTTTATTCCAGATTAAAAAAAAATTTTTTAACTGGCAAGCTGATATTACATATTTGATCTTGTTGGGACTTGGAAATTTCTGTATTCCTGTAAATAGCCTTGTACTTTGATCTAGGACACAGTTCCATCAGTTGGGAGCAGTTTTGCTCTCTGGCTCTGTAAAGTGAGGCCAAAGTGACCTTTAGAACAGAGCTGATGCCCACTTCCGAGGCTTTAGCCTCTGTGCCCTCTGCTGATACCCAGTGGGATTCAAGCAGACTTCTGTCTTAGTAATGGGCACATCCAATCCTGGGCTGTAGGAGCTCCAGGGCCTCTTTTTTCTGATATTTGGAGTCGCCCTTCCCCAACCCAGAGTCACATCCTTGTGAGGACATAGTGGACTCCCCTGAAGAGCCCTAGGGCCTTGCTGCTCTCCTCCCGGGAGCCTTCCTGGGGGCTCTGTGCCAGCGCTGGGGCTCTGGGGATTGTCTATCTGTCTGAGCCCTCAGCTCAGAGATGCAGCACTTTCCTCCTTAGCTCTGCTCTCCTCACTCACAGCAGCCCAGCCCTTCCCTGGCAGGAAGAGAGCTCAGGCTGTTTATTTCTCTCTCTCTCTCATTGGCCACCCACCAGTGCCAGGACCCCCTGCCCCATGTTTTAAGCTGGTTTCCCCTGTGTTTCAGCTCGCTCTTCAGGACCAGGGACATGTTCGGTGGCTAAACTGCTTGCTGTACAAGCCTGAAGCCCTGGATTTGAATCCCCAGCATCCATGCTAAACGCTGGTGGCCAATACCTATAATCCCAGCACTGGGGAGGTAGAGGCAGAAGGATCCCTGGGGCTTACTGGGTAGTTACTTTAGCCAAATTAGTCAACTCTAGGCTCAGGCCCTACTCTAGACCCTGTCTCAAAAAATAAGGTGGCGAGCAGCTGAACAGGACAGAGTATTCCAGATATTAGCTGAGGGTGGGTGGAGAGTGTTGTTACCTATGGCTGTTGTGTCTGGAAGGTTCCATAGTCTCTACATAGTCACTTCTCTGTGGCAACTTCCACTTAGGACATCAGGCATTTTCTTGACCCACATGGCATTCTCCAGGCCATCCTGAGACATGACCACAAACCACAGCCCAAAGTTCTCCCCCACTAGAGCCGATGTCAGAGGCCTTTCCTGCAGAGCCACTAAAGAGCTCTGTGCTAAACACACAGTAGGATATTTCTTAAGGAGGAGAAGACAAACCAAGATCTTGTACCTTGAGTGCCAAAGAGAAAAAGGCACAACAGTTCCAAGGACAAGCTAGCAGCCAAGGCAGTATTGGGATTAAGGGTCCTCAGCTGTCCCAACTAGAAGGACATTTGTAGTTGTGTGGCTACACAGAGACACACATCCTGGTGAGGAAGGAGACCGATGATGAAATCGACCACAGAAAGTACAAGGAGGCCTTGCAACAGACTTCATTGGAAACTAGATCCACAGCCTGCCTCCAGGTTCCTGCTCAGGGTACATACTTGGTGGGAGGGGCATCATGGTTGCTCAGTGGTGGCAGCCCCATCAAGGTCTAAACAGCCTATTGGGACAGAGCTACTGGAGCCAATGATCACCCAAACAGCAGAGTGAGACACCCCATACCTGTGTGGGCAAATGTCATGTGGTGTAAATGAGTCAGACCGGCAGCCCTGGGGCAGGCTGTACCTACCCCACCTCATGCATGGCATGTGGGCTTGGAATTATAGACTGTGGACATCTCTGGTAAAGAGAATCACAGAACTGCTCCTGTCAGAGGCTGGAATAGACACTTGTTTAGTGTCCAGGTCTCCCAGCTGGGAAAAGCCAGGCAAAATGGAGTATAATTGTCTCATTTAAGAAACAGCGATTATTTTATTCACATAGAGATGTCTTCAACTGAAAAAAAAATAATTTCTAAGTTTGTAGACAGCACCCAGGAGAGAACCTTGTGAGTCCATAGTCGATGTGAGCCTTCATTCCACCCCCCCATTTCCCATGATGCTGAAGAGGAATTTAATCACAGAATCCAAGATAAGATCCAGTGGACAGTGGTGCTCAGGAATGGCTCCCTGGGAGAACTCTGAGGGTGGGAAGGGTTCTGCACACACAGCACACTGCGCTGGGGAGATGTATGCACACCTGTACATGTATGAACACACCCATGCACATGTACTCACGCGCAAAAGAAAGCATAGCAAGCAACATTCAATTATTCGCTGAGACATTCCGAATGTATGTCAGAACCTTCCAGAGCATTGGGTCATGAGGAGCACAGACTTACCTGGACAGCCTTCAGTTCCAGAACTCACCTCGATGGAGAGCTTTCACTGACTGGAGGGGACTCCATATTGACGGGCCACCATCGATAGGGCTGTAATGATCACAGATAGTTATTGGCATGTGTGTGCTCTGAAAATGGTTTTATGATATTACTGCATGTCCTTCTGACAAGAGTATCAGGAACCCCCTCCCTGTCTCTTTGTTTCTCTGTTTCACTCAGAGACAATGTCAGGGACAAATAAGAGGCGATGCTTTAAGAAACACAGATTAGAAAACATGTTGGTCAGATAGTCTGAGGTATACTGCTCAGTAACAAATACCCCTCCTCTCTACACACCCGCATACAATCATGTCCACCAAGTATCTGTCATGCAGATAAACATAGTAACCAAGAGACTATGACCTTATGATCAAAATGCAGAATTACATACATACCAAGTGACCAACAGTGCAAGTACAGTCCCATTCAGGGTTGTCATTGGAGGACACTGCCTAGGGCCATACTTTTAGGAACAACTTTGTTGATGGGAAGAGACCCCCCCCCCCAGGGGATGGACAGTCTTCCACTGAGGAGGGTACCACCAGAATAGGAGAGTTCATCAAACGTGGGGTGCAGTGAGTGAGAACTGGAAACAGACTGCTCAAAGTCATGTCTAAGGTCACGGTGCCTTTCCGGGTGGCTGAAGGAGGGTTGTGGCAGTGGCGCTGTGAAGGGGGTGCAATGCCTGAGGGGCAGCCCCTACAGCCCACCCGCCTGGGGAGCTTCCACTCCAGGATGGTGGTTTCATGCATTGAGGACCATGCTCCCCAGACGAGGACAGCATGTCACACGGGGTGCCATGTGCAGGAGGACACACCTCAAGGGAACAGAAGCTTCAGGAAGCAACACCATCTACCTAATATGACACATCTGATCTCCCATTCTGCTCTGTCTAGTGATGGCCATCCAAAATTCCCCGAGCTGCAGCTGGCACGTCCAACTCCCTCCCTCAGCTGGCCCTGGCTCCATGGAGGAGGGCAGCATGCCTGCGTGGAGCCCATGGCCCTAGGAAGGTGGGAGACCAGCAGAAGAGGCCCCCTGGTGTGGACTCCATTCCCAGTCACTGTAGATCTTCAGGAGGAAGTGGGGCCTGAGCTATTCGCAGCTGAAGGCAGTGGTAAGCAGGCCTCTCCAACCCCACACTTCTCTTCCTACAAGTGGCCCCATTTCAATCTGCAGGGAAAACTGTAGCTGAGAGCACACAGCACACAGTTGCCCCAGGAGAGAGGGATACCTGCAGGCAGCAGGTCACTGAGACTATCCTGTCCCAAGAGACAGCAGGACAGCTTTCTCTCCCCCACCCCTCTGCTCCTAGGAACCAGCCACTGATACTGTCCACTGCCCAGGAAAAAGCTGGATGCCATCTTTCTTAGGATCACCCCCTCCAAAAAAAAAGAAAAGACCAGGTCCCCAGGCTCCTTCCAGGACCCAGCTCTGAATATAGAGGAGAGATATGGGAGAAAGATGGGGGCTGGGAAGGGTTCTTTCTTATTCACTCACTCCATCCCCATCCCCAAGCATACTTACTCCAAGGATATGGGCTCCAGGCCTTTGCTCTGCTGCCCCCCACCCAGACTGCCCAGGCACCTGCAGGGGCGCTCATAGGGTCTCCTTCCTCCCTCCCGCAGAGCTCACACACGCAAGGGAGGGCACGCTGGCTCCCTCTGACCCGCATCTAGGTCCATACTTCCCTCTCCCTGCTTCCAGCTGACCTGACAGTGAACCCCCGTTGAAGCCTTTAGCCGGTTCTTCAGTATTCCAGCAGAGTTGCTACTTGGTGACTTTTCCTCCTGGTGGGTCAAATTCTACAGAAAGAAGAGTGCAGGGATGGGCAGCTTAGGAAGGGACATGGAAAGACAGACATCGCTCTCGCCCTCACCCGCATCAGGAGCAAAGCCAAGGCATGGCTTCTTTTTGCCTATAGCAAATATTAATTCATTCCACAGGACCTCGGATCATGAAAGCCATAGGTGAGTCAGCCACGTGCTCTCCTCTCTCAGAAGTAAAACCCAAGATGTTTCATGTTGAATTTTTTCTCAAAGTAGACGGTGCAAAGAACACATTAGTAAATTCAGGAGTGATTCCCAAGTAGACGTTAGACGTGTTCAAACGTGTGTGACTAGAGAAATTCTACAAATCATTCCATTAACAGTTGCTATTTTCATAAGTATTTTGTGGGGAATTCCTGGCACCTAGCACAGAACTTCTCATAAATGTACGTCTTATCTAGGCAGAGTGGGACAAAGGCTGGCTAACTTGTCAGGCAACCACAGCCAAGAGTAAGCTTAAGACATGAGTCCAGTTTCTACATGCTTGACAGAGCTAAGAGCCACTGCTATGCGTCCTATGATTATTTATTGTTGCTTTGTAAGTATAAATATATAGAATTAAACATCACTGTACAAAACATCCCTATACTAGCCTTCTGGGAACAGTACAGGAAAATACAGAGAATAATCTAAATTAACTCCCCAAATCAAAGGATAGAGTTAGACCCAGTGAAAGGCTTAGGAGATACCGTTTTGTTCATTTGTGTCAGTTTCAGAGTTGGTCAGAAATGGGCCCAGCTGCCACCTGCCCCTGTCCCACCAGAGGTCATCAGCTCCATCCATTTACCCTGGTATCTACCGATGTGCTCACTGGAAGGGGAAGAAAGCTCATTTGATTTTTCTAATTTATTGGCAACACTTAGGGATTAAGGAGGAATAAACCGGAGGGGTTTACCTGTGTGAGGGCAGGAAACAATCTTGTCTCTGCTTATCCATGTCACTTTATCTGTCACCTGGAGACTTTGGTGTCAAAATATGATTCATTTCCAAGCAGTTCTGAAAACAGGCATCACACACACTTACGAGAGTCCGCTTCTGAGAAATAGGTACAGTCTTTTACTGGAAAGAAAGCAATGCAGACTGATTTTCCTGGGGTTCTCCTACAAGCTTCCCTTCTTCACACACAATGCTAAGCAGCTCCACAGGCTGCTGAGAGAGATCTCTTTCCAGGACCAAAGCCTTTGACCAGTGTTACAGGCCTTGAAGCCCTGCTCTGAAAGACAGCGCTTTGTTTCACATCATGGACACGTAGACCAGCACAGAGAGATCCCAGCATGGTTGTTTAAAAGCACAGCAGACCTTGGCTCGCACATTCTCCACATGAGTTTGAAGCATTTCTCCACCTTTAAGTCAAGGCTCTGCTGCCAAGTTCCCTTTTTTGTCATAGGAAATGCTCAGGCTAAATTTCCAACAAATTCACATTTTCTTCTGTCTCCATTTGGCCCATTAAGATCCCATGGAAGGCAGGGTTAGAACAGCTCACAACAGCTTGTTTCTAGCACCTACGCTATGACTGGTGTGTTCAAAAGGGCGTCATATCCCTGCAGCCACCAAGGCCAGCTTCCAGAGCTTTCCTTCTGGAACAGCATCATGGTGTGTGCTCACTCTGTTTTCAAATTCATGGGGTAACAGATTCAGGAGACACTGTGAGCGGGTATGACTCAGGTGTTTGAATCTCCCAAGCATTTGTCATGGTTTCTTTCTGCCTCCGTCTGACATTTGCCCTGGGGCCATTGGCCGACATGTCATATTAATTGGATGAACTGCATATGGTACGTGGATGTAAGTTGCTTCTATACTAACCTGTGTTTTTACATTTACTTCATAAATTTTACTTTTTCATTGTAAGATAAAACATACATACACAGGGCTGGAGAGGTGGCTCAGCGGATAAGGCACTTGCCTCTAGTGCCTAAGGCCCCTGGTTCAATTCCCCAGGACCCACATAAGCCAGACCCACAGGTGGTGACCCTGGTGCGTGCTCTCTCTCTCTCTCTCTCTCTCTCTCTCTCTCTCTCTCTCTCTCTCTCTCTCTGTCTCCTTGAAAAATGAATAAATAAAATATTAAAAAAAATACATACACAAAGCACCCCAAACAAAGGCAGGATTTGTTGAACCAGTACAAGGTCAACCTTCAATGATGAGGTGAGGAATGGCTGTTTCCTTTTGTGGTACTTGTCCAAGACAGGGTCACATTATGCAGCTCAGTCTGGCCTTGAACTTGCAACCATACTACCTCAACTTCTGTGTGCTGGGATTATAAGACGTGCACACCGTCATGCCTGGCTTTTCATATGGGTGCTGGGGATCAAGCTCAAGTCCTTATGCTTGCAAAGCAAACACTTTACCCACTAAACTACCCCCCCAGCTTCAGTTGCCTAGACTCTTAAGTATTAATAATGCAACTTGAATTCACAAGCTCAATTTTGCTAGGTATAAAATGTCTTGACTTACAGTTTCCTATTTTGGCTATCTTAAATTTCCATTTTCTTTTGGAAAAATAAAATCGGATGAGATTCCCAATATTTCTTTTTCCTGTATAAGCCATGTATTATTATGCCTAGCTGGTCAAAGAATATAGTTTTTTTTATAGTTATAGTTTCACTCAACAGGTACAACTAGCTCAGCAACTGTGGGTGACATTGAATTCATTATAACTATGGAAATTTAGACCCGAGAGGATTTTTAGAAGTTGAATAGTCTGTTATTTTTTATTTATAGCATGGGAATGTTTTCAGGGTTTTTGGTATTTCTATTAGTAAAGGATTTTCAAAAAGTATGATACAATACACTCATCAGTCCCGAGTTTTCTCTTATTTGTCCATTTTCAGTGACAGTTAAAGAGGTCTGTGTGAGGCTATATTATGTGTATGCTCGTAGGAGCTTGTTTTATTTTGTTGTTTTTAATATTGAAGTGTGAGTCCATGGGAAAGTTATTTTGGTTTTGACAATGAGGAAGGACATCTTGCTTTGCTATTTTTTTCCTATAGATAATGGCCACCTGCAAGTTCAAATACCACACATCAAATAACCAAGCTTGCTTTCCCAGATAGCCAGGCCACCCTTACTGTGTACTAAACTACCATGCAATACCTACTTTGCAATTGATTTAAATTTCACATCTTCTTTCCAAAATTTACCCCCCCATTTCTGTTATTTACTAGTGCAAAAGTTCTATGTGCCTCACAGTAGGCGTCCTTGCCTAGGGTGATCTTAACAGGATTACTTCTTTGAAGCATGGTGATGTATTGGATTTTGTGTTGATGTATAGAAATATTTACTTCCAGTAGCATCTAGATACTACTATTTCATAAAGATTTCAAGTAAAGGACAAAGACGCAAATTTTAGCACCAACAGAGGTAAGCTAATAAGCAATCATCTTTATAGTCCAAAAGTTTACCTCCCTACTTCCTCATAGGCTGTTTTTATATCAATTTAGATTCTTTTGATCAGAATGCTACTTAGTATTTTTGTATCATTATTCACAAATAGGATTAACTTATGTTTTTAATTCTTTTCCTATTTGCAATTCATACTAGGATTGTTTCCAATTTGGGGGGCTGTTTTTCTATGCTTTGAATAACCTGGGGTGGCTTTGGGCTTATCTGGACATTGCAGGTCCCCACGGCCCCGCACTGGGCCATCATGCCCTTGGTGTAGCTCTCGGTTGGTGTTACTTATCTGCCCACACTGTCACCTTGCCGCCTGGGATCAGTTTCACTGACATCAAGAGCATGCATGTGTCTCGATTCTCAAATTTTTATTTATGTGTTTGTTCAAATAGCCCCTGAGACCTGATGATATCGGCTTCTTTTCCTCCACTAGCCATTTGGACATTTGTGTAATAGCCACCTACACCTGTAATGATCCCAGGTTTCAGAGAATCCAACTTGTCATTTTCTAAGAACCTTATTTGTTAACGGGCACTTTTCTGATGAACATGCTTCTATTTTTACATTATTGTGGCTTCCATCTGCAGCACCAGGTGGGCTTTTTTGTTCTTCCCTAGTTTATTCATTTGAGCATCTCTTTGGTCTGTGCTCGTCTTATTTATTAATATGAATATTTAATGGTATTGGTCATTTTTTAGTGTTGTTTTAGCTACGTTAAACAGAATGGTAGTGATTTGTGATCATTATTTTTTTCTATATTATGATGAAATTTTGGATTTGATTTTTTCCAAGTGTTAAAGTTGCTGGGGTTTTGGGGGGTGCTTATGGACTCTGGGGGAGACTCCATCCTGGCAGGGAAAACGATGGCATGAGCAGAGGGGTGGCCATCACCTCTGCCACAGCACTGCAAACAGTGGCAGGAAGGTGTGCCAAACACTGGCAAGGGGAAGCTGGCTTATAACCCCCATAAGTCTGCCCCCAAACAACACAGCTCCATCGAAGTTGTAAAATCCAAACTGCCATCAGGTGAGGATCGATTGCCCAGAACACATTCATTTGTTTGTGGGGGACACCTGCATCAAACTATAACGTGGTGCATGTGTCTTGAGTTCATTCGCAGGAAGCCCTGGTGCACCCATACTCATTCTTTTTATTTATCTCTTTCTCTCTGTCTCTCTCTCAAATAAATTAATTAAATATTAAAAAAACCAATTAATTAATTTCTGACTTAATTCTCTGTGGCCAGTGCAATAGGAATATGTTACCAACTGCTCTAAAAAGCTTGATAGACCTCCTTTTCTGGCTCTGGTCTTAAGTCCTTCCCACTACGTTTATAAACATTTAAATGATTTTCACAATCTCTAGACCAATGACATTTTAAAAGATTAACATTTTAAGGCATTTGTACAAAATTTGGAAAATAATGCTAATTATTCATTAAGTATCAACTCCTTATAAAATCTAATGGGTTTTCATTTTGCCTGTAAAATCATAAATCCCCAGTGACCAGTGGACTCTCAACTTGTGATTGCAACCTGAGGGTAACAGCCTGGGCCAGTGATCTTTATGATTCTGTAACTGGCTTTCTCTCATCTAAGGTTGTGACTAGATCTTAAATAATCCATATGAGATTGATAATGAGAATCACATGTGCAACATAGGCTGAAAATCGTGTCAACCAGCTCACCTCAATGGTGGTTTTCATTTTTATTAATTGACATTTTACCATAGGTTGTAGCATATCCCCTTCCCCAGTCCCCATTTCCCTGAGGGGCCTCCTCAGTAGGGTTATTGGTGTTAACTGTAGGGCAATTAGGGCCTCTGTCTCTCAGGGGAGCTGTGCCTCAGGGCGTTTCTACCCACCCTGTGTCTCTAACACTCTTCCCTCACCCTCTTCCACAACAGTACCTGAGCCTTAGTACGGGTGAGCCTTTATGGTGAAGTCTCTGCAGCCTCTGTATTTCTGTTGAATGTGTTTCGCTTCACCGCAGTGTTGGCTGCTGTTTTCCTGGAAGTGGATGCGGGGTGAGCATTGGGAGCATCAGCTGTGCTTTTCTTTTCTTTTTTTATTATTATCCATAATTAGATACCCTTAATAAGGAATTAACGTGTTGATGTCTCCCATTCCCCTATTTCCCTCTTCCCTGTCCCCGGCCAGTTGGATTTCTTCCTCCTCAGACCATGGGGTTGGGTTGTGAATAGCCTAGGAGTCAACCCAGTTCCACCCCCCTTGGCATGTTGTTACTGAGGTGGGGAATGTCTCTGGATAGTTGACTTGGTACTAAATTGTACAACTCGTTCTCTGTTCTCCTGTGCATAGGAGAGAGGTTATGAGCGTCTCTTCTGCAACCTACTTGATCATTTGGTCAGGGTGGGTGATGTAGAGAGACAGGTCCCAGGGACCTAGAAACTGGATTTCACTGAGTTTGTGCTTTCAAGTTAGGCACACTTTGCTCAGAAAAATCTTGTGGGCAAGCCTTCTTAAAAAAATGGATGGGAACATGACCAATTTGCAATCTGTTCATATATTAAAGTTCTCAATAAAAAAAAAAAACAAGTATGAGGACCTGAATTTGATCCCTAGGAATTTTGTAAAACTACTTGGCATAGAGATACACACCTGTAATCTCAGACAAGAGGACCTCTTGGGCTCCCTAGAGATACACACCTGTAATCTCAGACAAGGGGACCCCTTGGGCTACCTGGCCAGCCAATCTAGTCTAACTGGGTAGTTCTAGGGCAATGAGAAAGTCTCTCTCCAACAGGTGGACAGTGTTCCTAAGGAACAACACCCAAGGGTGTCCTCTGGCCTCTATGTGTACATCAACACCTTCATGCATCCCACATATGTGTACATACACACATGCATGTCCTCTGACCTCTACACGTATCTTCACACCTTCACACACCCCACACGTGTGCAATTACACACATGCATGTTCTCTGGTCTATACACGAATGTTCACACATTCATGCACCCCACTCCCATGCGCACACACACACACACACACACACACACACACACACACACGCATCAAAAGTCAATGTTACAGAGCAGGAGTCCAGCAAGGTGAGGCCGATGGGGCTCCACTTCCTGAGATGAAGGCTCGCCATCACCCTCATCCTAGTCAGGTGTTCCTGTTCACCCTGAGGGCACTTCACCTGACTTCTCACAATGGCCCTCTGAGCACTTATTTTTATTATTCCAGTTTTACAGATGAAGAAACAATGCAAACCGTCACCCTGCACTTCACTGGTGTCAACTCACTGAGACACTGACGAAGGTTTGCTCTGCTGCCTTTCTCAGAGCTCACTCCTCTGCCGATTCCATGGCGGCTGGCACGCAGTCAGTTTGAAATGTTTCCAGGGAAGGAACTCACGTGTCCTAGGGCCCTGCCAATCTTCACACACCTTGCACTGGAGAGATCTTGCCATTTGCCACCACACACGGTCGATTGTGGAGGAGGGACGAGGCGATGGAGCTTTCCCTGGTGCTGTGTGGCTACACCTGGCGGAATGTCCCCAGTGCAAGTGGGCGGACACCCTTGTTCTGTAATATTCATCTGTCAGCCTCTTGCTTTACTGCGGGATATCTCCATTGCAGGAAAGCACAGTGTTCAGAAAGACCATGTCTCCCTGTGCTGTGGAGTTTTGATTCCTTCTGTCACGCTTCCCGTCAGCTAATACCTTGAGCACTTCGCAGCTGTGGAAAAGCGGATATGCCCGAGAAAATGAAATTAGTCCATTAACAGAGAGACGCCGTGTTGCTGTCACAGGAACACCGGTCCAGCCGAGTGGTTAGAAATAGCCTGTGAAGGTGTCAAAATTTTCATCTAGAGCAGCTGGCCCAGAAAGATATGATCTGTTTAGTTAAAGCCAAGGGAGAGGCTGGGGAGATGGCTCAGTGGTAAAGGCACTTGTTTGCAAAGCCTCCTGGCCTGGGGCTTCATTCCCCAGTACCCACATAAACCAGATGCAGAAAGGGGTGCAACAGCAGCAGCAAGAGGCCCTGGTGCATCCATTCTCTTTCCTCTCTTTTTCCCTCTTTCTCTCAAATCATTGAATAACTATTTTTACAAAGCAAGGGAAACACCCACCGTCAAGCCAATGGAAGGGAAAGAGGGCACAAAAGCAGAAGGGCAAACAGAAAGCCTTGCTCGTTGCTGGGCTCCGCCATTGCACCTTCCAGGCCTGCCTGTCTTCAGCGAACCGGGCTGGTTCACGAGTGGGTCCAGGCCTGCCTGACTTCGATGAACCGGGCTGGTTCACGTGTGCAGCTCCCACTGCAACATGGGGTGAAGGCTGGGCCTCTACAGTACTTGAAGGCTGCTGTCTGGGGGGTTCAAAGTAGACTGTGGTCCCAGTGCTTCATTTGATGTTTGTGGGACCTGGAGCCACCCGTTAATCTCTGGCCTCAGTTTCCCCATCTATAGAAGAAGGGGATCAAACTAGATGACCACGGAGCCCTTTCCAGGCCCTGAAGAGGAGAGACTTTGCAACGGAGCATCACAAGTTCCCTCGTTCCTTCTTGGTGTGTGTCACAGTATGACATACATAATACATACTTCCTCTTCTTTTGTACCCAGAAGCCCCACAAACTTCTGCCCTGGGCTGTGTCTCCTATTGGGTGGTCCTTTAAGAACTTCCTCCAGGGAGCAGGAGATCCTCACACACCCACTTTCAATCTGAGCAGGCAGGAGGAGGGCCAGGGCCTCTGAACATGGAGCCGAACTGCCATTGTTTCTCAACCAGGTGACTTGCTCCTGGCTGGGGCCCCACCCAGCTCTCTGGGCTCTTCCTCATCCCTCTGAAATGAACTCTCTCTTCTGGCAATGGTGTCATCCACCCCCATCGTGTACACATCCCATCTGCCAGGAATCGCTTAGCAACAGAACGCTGTGTTCCGCCAGTTTCCTCTTCGTGCTGACAACCTGGATTTCACAGAACTTGTGTTTTCTAGAAAGCTTTCTGGACCGAGCAGGGTGACGAAGGGATGTCTGATCTCAGATGCAGATGGCTCTCAGCGCTGACTGCCCTGTTTATGATTTCCGGAGATGTCAGAGACATTATTGTCATGTCGTGACGTTCATAAAGGCTCTCTTTCTCATCACTGGCTGTTCGTCAGCACGGACTGGCGTCAATGAACTCATAAAGCTGATGATGTAAATGCCGTTTGTAAAGAAATGACAACTTGACCAGCCACAAGCATTAAGAGTCGGCATAACCATCGCACTGTCAATGGGTATTAGTGGTGCATTAGTGAAGTCTGTAAAAACAGAGCCGCAACATGTTATGCAAACTTCATCGCAGGAACTTAGGGGGTTCTGGGGTGAAGGACAAGCCATAGTAACACAGTGCCATAGCGTTCTATTGGACTCAGTACCTCTTGTTCTAACGCAGCCTTTGTGAACTCGTTTAATGTGCATGATCTGTTTAAAAGTGACTAATCACAACAGTAAGAAAGGACACAATGGACATCCCTGTCATTCCCGCCAAGGAAGCCACCACTTCTCATTCATCATTCTACCTACATGCCATAGTAAGTGGCATAATTAATATATTATAGTACAATTAAGCTCATTAATTGGCAGAGCCGCGGAGGTGATTTTCCCTTGGATTTCTTCATGAGATTATAACGTGATGATAAGAAAGATGGGTATTATGTCTGACTTATACCTGAGTGTGGGTTTGAATGAATCATAGGGGAATTGATATGCAATTATGCACCAATTCCCCATAATTCCTCACACCAGCCATTGCAGTAAATAAACTGAAGTTCCTGCAGGAAAGTTCCCATTTCAATTAAATTGTGTTCCTACCTCTTTTGAGGTGCATGGGACTAAATTGTGAAGTGTCTTAGTTGACATTCAGCTGGTCTGCAGCTCACAGAAATGATTGGTAGGTGGAAGTTTAATAGGCACTTGATTGGCAAGGTGAATTCTGTTATTTTCTCTCCCTTTGTTTGCACTAAGACAGCAGAGATACACATTGCTTCTGACAACCACTTCCACCCCACATGTTTGGGAGGGCCTACTATGTGTCAAACTTCCCAGAGGAAGAAGCAGAGTGGCCGCGAGCTCTACTGAAGTTCCCTGAAGTTGTAGCTTGAGATGGTTAAATTTAGCTGTCTCCTCTTCCTCACAGCCCTGGAAGCTCAGATGGGACCCTGCCTGTTTTCTTCTTCGGTTACGCCTGTAAGAAGAACTGGTAGAATGAGTGTCTAGGATAAAGGGATGAATTAGATTGTTTAATAGATAATGTTATGGTTAACATGATCAGATTAGGAATCAGGTAAGAGTCACACCTCTTGGATGGGTCTGAGGGTTTCCAGGAAGGAATGATGGAGGGAGGATGCCCTTCCCCACAGTGGGTGGCTCTTCTGATGGTGAGCTGTCCATAAAGAAGCTCTGAGAGAACACAGGGCCTTTGCCTGGTCACCTGTGCTACTTGCTGGTGAGTTCATCCATCCCTCAGGGTCATTTGAACCTGGCTTCATCAGCATGGACTGCAGACAGGGGACTCTCCAGGAATCCTCCAGGCCTTCAGCACCAGACCAGGACTGCTGAGGCACCCAGCCTTCAGACAGCCATTGTTGGACTGCCCAGCCTGTATCCTGTAAGCTAATCTAATAAATCCCCTTGTAATAGATGTCCATTCTATCACTTCTACTCCTTTCAAGAACCCTCACTGACACATAACTCCTTGGGTATCTGAGGACGAGAACACACAAGGTCCCATCTGAGCTTCCAGGGCTATGAGGGAGCGAAAACAGCCAAACCCAGTGCATAGCTGCGGAGCAAACAGCCTCTGCTGAGTCCTGTCAGGATGTGTTTCACCCAAGAGCTCTTCCTTTGCTGACATCATCCTGATGGTGTTCTTCGACATGTGCCTGCTTTCATGCACTTCCGGTCTGTTCCACTGGAGCCTGCCAAAGCTCACTGTGGCAGTTACTCTCTCATTGCTGGGACAGAATATCTATCCAGAAGCAGCTTATTGAAGGTTCTCTTTCCAGTTTATAGATTAGCGGGGAAGTTTCATCATCGTGCACAAAGCACAATAGGCAGCAGGTCCCAGCAGCTGGTAGGAAGCTGCATCAGCAAGGGGGGGGGGCTGCAATATGAAGCTACCAGTCCCACCCCTACGGACACACCACCTCCAAGGCCCCACCTTCCAAAGGCTCTGCCAGCTAGGGATTAAGTATGAGGCTTAATCACAAATCAACGAGGATATGGGGGACACATCACATTCAAATCAGCACAGTCTCATCAGAGCTAACATATACACATGAATGAGCAGACTTTGCCAGCAGACTTATTCCTCCTTCTATCTCTCCTAAGAAGATAAGAGTTGTACTTTTATTTCCCACATCTTATCATGAATATGTCACGAGAAGTCGCCCAGTGGAGAACGACTGGTTTCCATTGTCTGCAGCATTGCAGAGAAAGGCCTCAGTCTACAGTTCCAATTTTAATAATTAAGTGTTTCTGAGTGTTTGTTTCACATGAGAGCTTAAGTGAGGCCAGGAGAGCTTGGCAGGAGGCAGGAGGAGGTTTTAAGGAGGAAAGATGGTTACTGCAGAGCCGTGTGTCTGGAAGCACGTGGACAGTGTGGCCAGAAACTTTCAAGAAGAGTCCACAGATGAGTTGTTAGGGGCTAGTTTTCTTGATCTCCCAAAAGCTGAGAAAAAATAAATTTTCAAACTCTGATTCATTTTGTAAGTAAATAAGAATCAGAAGAAACAAAGGAAAAGTGAGAGGGAAAGAGAAAGTGTCTTGTTCTTTCTGTCTCTGACACGTGCACACGCACACACACACATACACATGAACGCACGTGCGCGCACACACACAAGCAAACACACACAGGCACGCATACACATGTATGCATACACACAGACTCATACACACACATGCACACACTTGCACAAAAACATGAACATATACACACACATGCACACACACATACATACACACACACACACACACACACACACACATACACACACACACACAAAATGTTTTTAAATAGGCTTCAGACCTCTAGGCCAGCCCAGATGGTTGGCTTCATTACTATCTCAGAAGTTCCTAACTTTTCACCTGGGAGCTGGTGGCATGGCAGTGTTCACTGTCCCAGGAGGGATACTGCTTTACTGTCCCTGAACCTTCTGAGGGTGTGAGGATTTCTGGTGCAGAGGTTGCAGTCAAGCAGATCATGGTTTGAAGGGCATCTCTGGTCCTTTCTCACCGTGTTGGCCTGTCATTTCCTGTCACTCAGTACCCTCATCTTCTCAAACCTGCATCTCTGGATCTGATCCTCCCCCGAGGGTCTGTGGGCACAGGTAAGGAAAAGATTCGCCCATGGTCTGGGACAGAGCCCCTCCACTCTGTGTAATCCTCACCTGTGTGTCTCTGTGGAGTTCAGATGCAGGTGCTTCACTCCCTGTTGGCTCTTAGGTGGAGAAGTTGTCTTTTATATATATCTTTATTATACTTAATTAGATACACTGTATGAGCAAATCTTATGATGGCATTCCCATTTCCCTCCTCCCTGTCCCCAACCCACTGGGGGCCCTTCTCAGGGGGTGTACTGGATCAGTCCATGGGGTAGGGGGTCATGAATAGCTCAGAAGGTAGCCAGGATCAACCCCATTTGTGTGTTGTTGTTGAGGGGGGCAGTGTCTCTGGATATCCTCCCCCACCATAGCTCTTACATTCTTTCCTCTTCTGCTTAGTTCCCTGAGACACGGTGGGTGAGTTTTAAGTCAGCTTTATTGTTGAGATCTTATTGTCTCTGTACTTCTGTACTTCTGCTTTGGATCATGTGGGCTCTCGTTCATGTTTGTCTCATGTACCTATCTTTGGTTAATTGACTCACTGTGATGATAGGTCTCTTGTTTATCACACCACACTCTTGAAGGTTCATTTGGGGCCTACATGATAGGCACAGGGTGGTTCATCTCTTGCCAGTATGTCCACCATCATCCTGTGACTTGGTGGAATTGGATTGACCACAACTCTCTCCCTGCCTTCTGAAAAATACAAACAGAATCTCCATTGTAGAGTGAGATCAGTATAGGTTAAATGTGACACTCATTGCTAATTTGGCAAGATTCTCAGGAAGTTTTTCCCAACCTCTATCTTGTTGATAGTTCCTCCTATTTTTTTCTTCCAGGGTTTCAGGACTTATGTTGAAGTCTTTGAACCATATGGAGTTGATTTTTGTGCATGGTGCAAGGAGTGGGTCTATTTTCATTTTTTTACACAAGTTTATCCAATTTGTCCAGCACCATTTGTTGAAAATGCTGTCTTTACACGAGTGAACATTGTTGCACCTTTGTCAAAGATCAAATAACTATAGTTACTTGAACTAAGAGCAGGGTCTTCAATTCTGTTCCATTGGTCTGTCTGTCTGTTTTGATGCCAATACCATTCTGTTTTTTGTTACTATGGCTTTGTAGTATGTCTTTAGATCAGGAATGGTGATATCAGTAGTAAGTTTTTTTTTTCACTGAGGATAGCTCTGGCTATTCGAGCCTTTCACCATTCCAAATAAAATTTGAGATTATTTTTTCTATGTCTGTAAAGAATGAAGCTGAGATTTTTAATGGCATTGCATTGAATCTGCATATTACTTTTGGAAGGATTGCCATTTAAAAAAATATTTTATTTATTCATTTTCAAGCAGAGAGAGAGAGAGAGAGAGAGAGAGAGAGAGAGAGAGAGAGAGAGAGAACACCAGGGCCACCACCTTGTGGGTCTGGCTTATATGGGTACTGGGGAATTGAACCTGGGGCCTTAGGCACTGGAGGCAAGTGCCTTTACTGCTGAGCCATCTCTCCAGCCCGCCATATTTAATATATTAATTCTCTCTATCCAGGAGCATGGAATAGCTTTCCATCTTATCACATCCTCTTCTATTTCCTTCTTGAGCATTTTAATGTTTTCATTATATAAGTCTTCCATATCCTTGGTTAGTGATATTCTAAGGTATTTGATTTTTTTTTAGCTTTTGAAAATGGGACATTCTCTCTGATGTCTTTTTTTTTTGTATGGATATCATCTGCATACAGGAAGGCTACTGATTTTTGTGTGTTAATTTTATATCCTGCCACTATGCTAAAGGAATTTATCACTGTCAGGAGTTTACTGATACTATTCTTTGGGTCTGTTATGTATAGGATCATGTCTTCTGTGAAAAGGGATAGTTTTACTTCTTCCTTTCCAATTTGAATCCCTTTTATGCTTTTCTCCTGTCTTATTGCTTGGGCCTTCTCTTGTCTTCGTTTAATTAGATTGGCTAAGGGTTTGCCAATCTTATGTTTTCTAAGAACCAACTCTTTGTTTTATCTATTTTTTAATTGTTTTCTTCATCTCTACTTCATTAATCTCAGCTCTGATCTTAATTATTTCTTTTAGCCTTGTATTCCTAGGGTTGGATTCTTCATGTTTTTCCTGTGCCTTTAGATGGGTGGTTAGGTGATTACTATGAGATCTCTCTGTCTTTTTTATGAAGGCATTTAGTGTTATGAATTTCCCTTTTAGGACTGCCTTCATTGTGTCCCATAGGTTTTGGTATGTTGTGTTTTCATTATCGTTCACTTCAAGGAAATTTTTAATTTGCTTTTTGATTTCTTGAACCACCCATTCATTGTTTAATAGTGTATTATTAGTTGCCAATAGTTGGTGTAGTTTCTGCTGCCCCTCCCATTGTTTATTTCTAACTTTAATGCATTGTGGTCTGATGTGATGCAGGGGGCTACGTCAATCTTTCTGAATTTGTTGAGACATGTTTTACGTCATAATATGTGGTCTATTTTGGAGAAGTTTCCATGGGCTGCTGAGAAGACTATATATTCTGTGTCTTTGGGATTAAATGTTCTGTATAGAGCTGTAAGATCTAGTTGGTCTATGGTGTTATTAAGCTCCGTTATTTACCTGCTTACCTCTCTGTTTGGATAATCTGTCTAGAGATGATAATGGTGTATTAAAGTCTTCTACTATGATGGAATTAGAGTCTATTTCTGATTTATTTTTGAGTGAGTTTTGCTTATGAAAAGGGGTGCATCTGTATTTGACACATACATATTTATGATAATGGTATTCTCTTGTTGGATCATTCCCTTGACAAGGAAGAAGTGACCTTCATTGTCCTTTTTAATTAATTTTGGTTTAAAGCCTATTTTGTCAGATATTTATGTAGCCACCCCTGCTTGCTTTTTATTTCCATTTGCTTAGAAAATCATTTTCCAAAGAGATCAAGAGGGTTCCAGTTCAAGATGGCCAACTAACAGCCACACTGCAACAATTGGGGTATAAAAGTCAGTGTTTCCAGAGGCGTTCCAGGCCATGGACAGATGCTGCACCCTGGCTCTGAACTCAAGCCCCACTCCTGGATCCTGACACGGGGAAGACACCATTGTGGATCAGCGCTTCGGAGGCAGTGAGTTGCCCATACCACAGCCCAGCCTGCGGCTTCTGAGCACCCACTTCTGCTCGCTCACCACTGCGCTCAGCCCAAGGGCTCGCTGCTGCCTGCCCACCACCACGTTCCCCACGGTGCCTCCACCGCCCACCACCCACTCTGCTGGGCCCCAGCCCCATTCCCCGTGGCTTGTGCGCCACTGGGCGCCTGCCCTGTTCCCTGTGGCTTGCATGCACCCGGTTCAGAACACACCTGAGCCCGCTGCAGTTTTCTGCATGTCTGCCAGTTTCTGTGGTTCCCATGGCTGCCGGTCCCAGCTCCAGCTTACTGCCAGGTCCCGTGCCATACCTGGTTCCAATGAAACCAGCGAAAGAAGTTTGCCACACCCCCTCCCATGTTACCTAGTCCCTGAGCAACCCCACACTCCCCAGCAGAATACCCCCAGACTCACCATTAAAGCGTAGCCACTGATCGGAGGACACACACGCTCACAGTAAAACCAAGTGAGTGCCCAACCTTCACCATGGATCCCAGTGTACTCCCCACCTACACTATTGGAGTATAGACAGCTCAAAGGCAAATGGATGCAGGACCAGCATGACATAACAGTGAGCCCAGATCATACTGGCACAGATCCTAAGGAGAAGTTAATGTCTGGCATGGAAGAAAAAGTTGACAAACACTTCAAAAGTATATAAAGCCAACTCACAAGCTTTGCCAACAGGCTTAATATAATAGAAGAGAATCAAATGGACTTAAGAAGAGAAATGATGGAACTAAAGGCAACCAACAAACAGAAGGTATCAAGAACCAGTTATCCAAATAAAATGAAGACATGTACAAATATAAGAATGGGTACCAGGAAGAAATAATTAAATCAAACCTTGAAATGAAAACACACTGTCATGGTTTGATCCAGTTGTGCCCCACAAACAAATGAATGTGTTCTCAGTGATCAATGCTCAGCTGATGGCAGTTCGGGAATTAAAACCTTGCTAGAGCTGTGTTGGGGGGGGGCTTATGGGGGCTATAAGCCAGCTTCCCCTTGCCAGTATTTGGCACACCTTCCTGCCACTGTTTGCAGTGCTGTGGCAGAGGTGATGTCCACCCTCTGCTCATGCCATCATTTTCCCTGCCAGGATGGAGTCTCCTCTCAAGTACATTCCTCCATAAGCCACTTCTGCTTGGGTTCTTTCTGCGCAGCAACAGGGTAAGCTGACTGCAACACACACCTCAACAGAATGATAGAGGCCGTACTAAAAGAAGTTTCAGAAAACAAAAACCAAATTGAAGTAATAAAAACCTCCCTGGAATCTCTCACTAACAGAATCAATAACTGGGAAAACAGAACTTCAGACGTCAAAGACAAATCAGAAGCGAATGTGATAGACATCAGAAATTTGATGAAATTCAAAAGAGCAAGTGAACAAGACTCAAAGGGAAGTGTGGGATACCATAAAAAGACCTAATCTCAGGATCATGGGGATCTCAGAAGGAGAAGAAAACCAGGCTAGGGGCATAGAAAATATTTTCAAAAGAATTATTCAAGAAAACTTTCCCTACCTTGCAAGAGATACTCCCGTATGACTACAAGATATAAGCAGAACTCCAAACAAGTTGGACCACCACCAGGATAGGAGGTCCTCTCCAAGACATATCTGTGATGGTTAAGTTTATTTGTCAACTTGACCAATGTGATAATCCATAATAATCTCAGGCAGGTCTCTGAGCTTGCGTGCAGGAAGGATTGACAAAATCCTTTTGGGATTTTGGAGAAGACTTGTGATGGTTAAGTTTGTCAACTTGATCTAATCCATAGTGATCTTGGGCGGGTCTCTGAGTTTGCCTGCAGGAAGGACTGACAAAATCCTTTTGGATTTTTTGAGAAGGGAGGAGTTCCCTTTTCCAGAGTGAGCCCTTTTCCCCAGTGGGTGAGCCTTCCAAAAGGAGACTAATATAAGGAAGCTTAAGGGGAAGGAGATGCTCTTCCTTCCTCCTCTGGTTGCTGGTGCTTGTTTGTGACTTGCACTCGCATCCTGCTCTCCTACCCTTCCTGGATATCGGAACCCAGTTTCCTTAACCTCACATATTGGACTGAAGAGCATCTGCTCCCCAGGGAGCCATCATGCCTTCTGGGCTGGATTGGGACTGCTGAGATCTCCAGCGGCATGGACTGAACAGCTACTGGTTTCTTCACCTGTGGGCCTACAGACTGCTATTTTTGGACTGTTTTAAGCTATCCCAATAAATTCCCCTCAAGAAATGCACCTTATTGCTAAAGACAGTAACCTACTGATGGTAAAAAGACATAAATCAATTTTTCAGGCATGTGGGAATAATAAAAAAGCTGGTGTATCAACTCTAATATCTGACAAAATAGACTTTAAACTGAAACTAATAAAAAAGGACAATGATGGCCACTTCCTACTCATCAAGGGAATGATCCAACAAGAAGGCATCACTTAAATGTGTATGCACCAAATACAAGGCCCCACAGTTCATAAAGCATAAATTACTCAAAAGCAAAACAGGTATAGATGCCAACACCATCATAGTAGGAGACTTTAACACCCCACTGTCATCCCTGGACAGATCTTCCAAATAAAAGACAAGCATGGAAATAGCATTGCTCAACAACACCATAGACAGGCTAGGGATAACAGACATTTACAGAATGTACCACCCCAAGGACACAAATTATACATTCTTCTCAGCAGTGCATGGAACCTTCTCCAAAATTAACCACGTTCTAGGTCATAAATCTTCCCTCAACAAATTTAGGAAGATCGATGTAACCCCCTGCATCATATCAGACCACAAAGCATTAAAGCTAGAAATCAACAATGGGAGAAGATCCAAAAAATGTCAACAGATATTGGCATCTGAACAACTCACTCCTGAACAATGAATGGGTCAAACAAGAAATCAGGAAGGAAATTCAGAATTTCCTAGAAACAAATGACAATGAGGACACATTGTATTAGAACTTGTGGGACACAATGAAGGCAGTCCTAAGGGGGAAATTCATTGCATTAAATGCCTTCATAACAAAGACAGAGAGGTCTCAAATCAACCACCTATCCTCCCACCTAAGGTCATTATAACAGATGGGAAAGTCCAACCCTAAGAGCTCAAGATGCAAGGAAATAATTAAGATCAGTGCTGAGATTAGTGACTTGGAAACAAAAAAAATAGATAAATCAAAGAGTTGGTTCTTTGAAAAAGTCAATAAGATTGACACACCCCCTGCCAATTTAATCAAATGAAGAACAGAGAAGGACCAAATCAACAAAATCAGAAATGACAAGGGAGAAGTCACAACAGATCCTGAAGAGATTGGAAGTAGTGTCAGGTCATACTTCCAAAACCTTTACTCCACAAAATTAGAGAACATGGAAGAAATGGATAAATTTTTGGACATCTACCAATTATCAAAGCTCAGCCCAGAGCAGATAAAGTTGCTAAATAAACCTATCACAATCACAGAATTTGAATCTGTAATCAAGAACCTCCTCAAATGGAAAATCCCAGGACAAGATGGTTTCTCAGAATTCTACCAAACCTTCATCATAGAACTGAAACCACTCTTTCTGAAGCTTGTTAGGGGCACAGAAAAAGAGGGAAGGCTCCAAAACTCCTTCTACAAAGCTAGCACCTCCCTAATCCCCAACCAGGCAAGGATGCAACAAGAAAAGAAAACCACAGACCCATATCCCTGATGAACTTAGATGCAAAAATCCTGAACAAAGTCCTAGCAAACCATATACAAAGCCACATCAAAACCTGACCAAGTCGGCTTCATCCCAGAGTTGCAGGGATGGTTCAACATACATAAGTCAATAAATGTAATTCACCACATTAATAGACTCAATCACAAAAACCACATGGTCATCTCAATAGATGCTGAGAAGGCCTTTGACAAGATTCAACACCACTTCATGTTCAAAACCCTGGAAAGAACAGGCATAGACTGCCCATACCTCAACATGATAAAGACAATATACAGATC
>PVHP010009548.1:0-50145 GCA_004024765.1 Zapus hudsonius
TCGACAAAAAAAACCCTAAGCTCACAACACCAAAGCAGCCTCAATACTCACCCATGACGGCTCGAAGAAGGGGCGGAAAGATTGTAAGAGCCGTGGTGAGGGAGAATATCAGAGACTTGGCAACCCTCAGTAACAACACACTTGGGTCATGAGAACCCGGCTGAAGACTGGGCTCTCCATGGTCCCCTACCACAAAGACTGATCCAGACGGCCCACGGAGGAGGATATCCAGCTGACTGGGGATGGGGAGGGGGGGCAACGGGGAATTGGGGATAACAACTCATGGTTGGCCCACTAAACAATGTAACTCATTATGGACAATAAAGGAAAAAATAAATAAATAAATAAATAAATAAATAAATAAATAAATAAATAAATAAATAAATAAATAAATAAATAAGGAGAGAAAAAAAATTGGAGTCCTCTAGCAATACTTATCTTTGGTTAAAGTGTGTTTGAACTATTCTGATTCGTGACATTTCCGCTGAGTTCACTAGCTGATTTTGCAATGGAAACTTTAAAAGCAAGAAGGTTTGGGATATACATTCCAAGTTCTGAAACACCACAGTAGCAAAACTATACTACAATGTTCAGCAAAATTTGAAGGAGAAATAAAACTTTCCATAATAAAAGCAGGATAAAGTAATTTATGTTCAGAAAGTCAGCTCTATAGAGGGTACTAAAACAAATACTTTGAACTGGAGAGAAGATAAACACATCCAAGAGGAATAAATAAATGATACTAAGAGAGTTGTTTAGCAAATAAGCACTAAAGAAAACACTATAAAGTTAACGAATAGGACAGAAATGAATGAAGACAAACCATTCAGTAATCACTCTGACTATTAATGATTTCAATCCATCAATCAGAAAGAATAATCTGGCAAATTAAAAAAAAACAGGATTCATTTTTTTCTGCATCCAAAAAACACACATCACCATAAAATATAAATTCTACCTTAGGGTAATAGGATGAAAAATTATTTCTCCAAGTAATAGAACCAGGAAACAAGCATGTATCACTATTGCAATATCTAACAAAATAGATTTTCAACCAAAATTACTGAAATGAGATAAAGAAAGTCAATTCATACTGGTGAAGAAAGCAACCCACCAAGAGGATGTTATAATTATAAACAGAGACATGCCAAAAATATTTGCACTAAGCATCGATACATCTAATTTCTTAAAACAAGTACTACATATAAAGACAGAGATTGTGCAAAAACAATAATAGTACATAATTTCAATATCCTAAATGTCCCTCGCTCACCAATGGTTAGGGTATTCATAAAAAAGAAAGCAGAGAAATTTTTGAATGAAATGATATCATAAATCAATGGACATGGCAGACATTTAAAGAACATTCCACCCAAACACCAGAGAAATGAATTAAACAGAAAAGAATAAAACAGAAAAGAGAATTAATGAAATCAAGGTGAATTTTGAAAATATGAACAAGAGTGATGAACACTTATCCAAATTAAAGAGAGAGAAAAGCCAAACTAAAAAAAAGTTACAGAGAAAATATAAAAGATACCAATGAAGTGTTTGAGTAATTACTTCACAGCTAGTTGAGCTGCTGTGGAAAGCTGTGGAAACTTTATGATGGGAATCCTTGCTGGAGAAAGTGGGTTGCTGAGGTGGGCCTTTAGATTTTATGCTAACTTTCTGTTGGCTTTCTCTCAGCTTCCTGATTAAGGGTGTTAATTGACTAGCCAGCCTTCTGCTTCCTTTATTGTCTATCGTGCAAAGATTGAATATAAACCTTGAAAACATGCTGACATAAACAATTTTAGTTTAACCTGCTTCTATTCAGATATTTGGTCATATTAACAAAAAAGTAATTAATTCAGATACAAAAGCCAGAAAATGTTATAAAACCAATATATATATATATATATATATATATATATATATATATATATATATATATAAACCAATCTCTTTGATGAACATAGATACAAAAATTCTTAATAAAGTACTTACAAAAAGAAACCAGAACACTTTAAATCATTCTCAATGATCAAGCTCCCTTCATGTCACAGATGCAGGTGTGGTTCCAAATACATAAAGCTGGAGCTGGAGAAATGGCTAAGCAGTTAAAGTTCTTGAGTGCAAAACCTAATGTCCTGGGTTTGATTCCCGTAGATCCATATAAAGCCAGAAGCACAAAATGGCAGATGCATCTGCATTTTTTTTTGCAGTTGCAAGAGGCCCTGACAGAAGAGTTCCCTCTCTGTCTGTCTGTCCACTTACAAATAAATAAATAAAATATTAAAAATAAAAATGTGGGCTGGAGAAATGGCTCAGCGGTTAGGGCACTTGCCTCCAGTGCCTAAGGCCCCAGGTTCAATTCCTGAGGACCCACATAAACCAGACTCTCTCTCTCTCTCTCTCTCTCTCTCTCTCTCTCTCTCTCTCTCTCTCTCTCTGCTTGAAAATGAATAAATAAAATATTTTAAAAAATAAAAATTAAAAAAATAAATAAAAATGTATAAAGCAATAATTACAATTCATTGCATAAGTGAAATAAAGGACAAAAATCACACATTCATCATGTGAATGGAGACAATACCTTTAACAAAATACAGCATTTGCTCATGATAAAAGCCCTAAAAAGACTAGACATGATAGAACCATATCCCAACACAATAAGTGTCATACATGACAAAACTATATCCATCATTATCCTAAATGGAGAAAACGTGGAAGCATTTCCACTCCTATCAGAAACAAGACAACATTATCTTGTTTAAAAAAAGTACTACATGTAAATGCAGAGATTCAGAAAAGATAATAGTTGATTTCAATATATTACTCTTACCAATAAATAGGTATTCCATACTATTTAACATATTGTTTGAAGCCTTAAAGCAAAGAGACAAGAGAAGGGAAGAAAATATTTACAAATAAGAATGAAAGAAGTGAAAGCATTCATATTTATAAAACAGAAATCTATACCTGAGAAACCCTAAAGACTCCACCATAAAACTCCTAGAGCTGATAAGCACATTTATCTGTGGCTTGTTCCAAAGGAGGGAATTCATATCTGATACTGAAATCCTAGTAAAAGCCGATGGCTGAGAAGAACCAGACCCTGGTTGTGAAGTCACTACTGCTGTTACAACACATGGATATGTTATGTTCTTCTAATTGCTAAGTATTTATATTATGTTAATGCGCATAGATTTGTGCTGCTCCCAGCTGTGCTTAGAGAAGTTCCTTTTAGCAGATGGCTGTGACTACTGAGGAGTTAGTTTCAAGACTCATCTAAGTTCTGAGAATAAGTGACTGTAGAGTGCTCAGAAACAATTAAAATATCTTTAGAATGCACTCTAAGTAAGACCCAGAGAACATTTAAGAAAAAATGAGACAGAAAGAATGTAAGAGATTTAGGACACCATTTCCAGACTATAAGTGAGTGTCATCTTATGACCTTATAGCAGATGTCATTGCTTGCACAAAAACTGAAAATATAGGAGTCATTAAAGTTTTATCAGGGATGATGTAGGAGGGCAAAAGAAAGATATGCATCAATATAAAGAGAGACAAGCTGGAAAGGAGAAGAGATTCAGTGTAAGGAGTATGATTAAATGGGGGGGAAAGAAGGTAACAGGAGAATTGACATCACGTCCTGCATTGTATTGGACCAAATGTGTTAAAGCTAAAAGTAATATTAAGAGAAACAACCAAAATTATACCAGCTCCTGGAGACTGAACACTATTAAACACTGTACGGAGAAATCAAAAAGAAAATTTCACAATTTCTTGAACTAATTGATACCAAAAATACAACATACCAAAACTTATGTCACAAAATTAAGGCAGTCCTAAGGAGGAAATTTATACCATTAAATGCCTTCATATCAAAGAACCATAGGTGGGAGGAAATATTCAGAGGCATTGCTCCATCTGAGTGACCACCTGCTTTCACAACTCATAACCCACAAATCTATGGTGAATACGAACCATTCCACTGAGGAAGGTCCTCTGTGGAATGGGGGCAGTGAGAAGAAAATGATGGTACCAACTAATGATTTATTTGTTCATACAAATGTTCTACTTAATAAAAAAAAAGAAAAGCAGAAATGAAAGAAAATAGTAAAAAAGAGAATCTGTATAGTCTTCAAAGCTTCTTAAAGGAACACAAAAAATTATTTGAATCTGTGAATAGAGATTGTTCAACTAAACCTAGGTGATAAGATTATCTTTAAATTGTCACAAAATAAAATCTTACAGAGGGAAAAGGAGTGAAAATTTTTAACAATCCATCTAATGTACCACATTTTTCAAAATGAAGTTTCCGTATGAAAAAGTAACCAGGAAACATTCTCAAACATTCTTTTCATTTCTTTAACATAATAAATAAATAATACTGATATAAAAATAACCAAAATTAATCATAACATTAGAATAATAATATTCCAAATAATCTACACAGAACTGTAATATAAACAATTTCACCCAAATTGATGTTTACATTGGACAGGAGAATACTAATAAGGTTCCAAGGTAGGATTTATTTAAGTGAAAACAAAATTCAGTAATAATATAAACTGTGCCAAAAGAATTATTACATTTATAACTTGTTTCTCACATTATCATATTGATTTCCTGGAACAAATACCATGTTGATATCAAATCAACATAAAGTATAATACTGAAATAAACATTATTCTGTATTCATCCAACCAGTACATACCACACAAACACACACACACACACACACAGACACACACACACACACACACACACACAAACACACAAAGCAAAAAATGACATAATGTAATTTGCAGGGAAATAGATGGACTTGGAAGTCACACATGCACAGAAAGATAAGCACTGCATATCTCCCTCATCTGCCATTCCTAACCAGGAATGGCTTGAGATGCAAGCATATTCAGCATAAGTGGATAAGGCTGATCCCAGAAACCATGGATTGTTGAACAAAGCTCTCAGTGCCAGGTTTAGCATCTCTATTGGTTATTATTCAGCAATCTCCCAGTGGTACACAAAACAATGCACACCATTGTCTTTTCTCCCATTTACCCACTCAAACAAGAGAAATCTTGATTGGACACTTTTTGTTTGAGGGTATGGCAAAATCAAACTGAGATAAGTTCATTGTTTCCTCTCTGTTGCCTTGGTTTCATAGTATAGGAAGGAGCTTTACAGGCTGTTGGTACCTAGAACATCAACAGTGTAACCTAGTTTTGGACCCTGTGCTAAAATAGTGGCTTGCCAAGAAAAATGTAACTCCTGGTGAAATTGTAACAAGGCTGTTCCGATATTTGACTGGATTTGAGGTCTGCTCCCCTCACCCACTGCACTCTCAATGATAACCTTTTTGTTTATGGTGGAGTGTAATTATATATCTACTTTTAATTCTTGAGAAGGATGCTTGAATTAGTAGAAATCATGAGTAACTCTTGAATGGGAAAAGTGAGTTTCTAACTTTGGAACTAGAGCAATGTTCTTCATAGTGATTTGAAGGTCAACAGGCTTTATGACACTAGCAAGCAAAGCTTCAATCATTGTCATAAATCCTAATGAGTTTAGTGAGCAACAAGGTTTTGGGATGTAAGAAACCTTGAGACTTGGGGCTGTAGCAACTTGGATGAATTGTAGAAAGCTATAAGTTATGTAAATTTTTGAAAGCTGATCAGAAAGAGTTGAATTTTATCATGTGTATATTTAACTTACACAACTATTCTCTTGAGAGAAAAATAGCCATGTACACTTTTAGAATGTGTATAATTACAATCTATATATATCTCTCTTAAATAAGCATGACAGGATGCATGGTACTTAACTGCATCTCTGCAGTCTCTACTTTCCTGGTCTCATGCACTGGTAGCACCTTAATGAAATGGGTATTATTGTAAAGTTTAAAAATAGGTTATTTTCAGAATATAACTTGAACAGAAGTCAGGGATGTCATCAACTACTTAGCTGATAATTTGCTTCAGTGATGCCTGGAAAGTTCTATGTTGGGCTTTTGGAGACACATATCTTGGCCAGTTTAATTTTTTGTTTGTTTGTTTGTTTGGGTTGCTTTAATTTGGTTTGTATTTTGAAACAGGGTCTAGCTATGCATACCAGAATGGCCTCAAACTCAGCATTCTTCTACCTTAGCCTTCCTCCTCGCTGTGATTATGGAATGTACTACCATGCCCAGAGTACTTTGTCTTGACTCTAAACAGATTTCTTACTAATTTTAAAACTATAATTTTGGCTTACACATTTATTTGAAAATATTACCATGACATAAAACCATGTCACCTTAAGTTCCTTAAGTAGTTTGCACTCCTCAGAGTACTATTAATATGCCCTGAGAAAGGAACATGTACATTGTGTCAAGGTAATGGCATGTGCAGGGTGCAGATGCAAAAATGAGCATCACGTGAGGTAAATTAACACCTGAAACAGCACTAAGACTTCCTTGCCATTCTGGGTGCTAACTATTGTGTGTCTGCCAGTCCCATGGACACACATATTAAACAACGTTCCTAACTTACTCTCAAGTTCTCTACAGAAGTCTTACAGTGAAAAATAACTCACTTCTACAGGTATGTGCATCTTATAAGAGAGCAAAAAAATTAATTAACATTCTAATTCTACTTTTAGAAATGTAAAAAAAATTAATTAATTTTCATTATTACAAGCCTTAAGTATTTGAAGACATTTTTTCTTATTATATTTCAATTATCCCTTTGATCTAAAGCACAGTCTTTATGACTCACATCTTCTTTCAGGCATGCTTTATAGGTTAAAGTATCCCCTCAGTTTACATCTTGATCTTTGTAGTCCTCAAATTGTGAACCGAGATTGAGCCTAAGACAGCAGAGGCCTCCCCACCTCTCATTCCACTCACTTGATAAGTTTTGTGACATCTATCAGAACTTAGAAGTGAAAAGGCCTCCTGTGGAGTATCCACCACTTGGATATTGGCTCTTTTCCTTTCTTTGAGAAGCATATATTTATGGGGATAGGATGACTGTTTGTTAAACTATTTTAGAATTTTAAAGCTAATCTACTTAGATTGATTAGTACATGGTGATAAGGGCAAATAACTTAATATTTGAATTTAATCACAAAGAAGAGATACCAGATATACAAGTACATGGGTAATAAAATCCTGAAAGTAAACATCTGAATTACAGACATGAGAAAATGATTCTGGAAACATGAAACTGTGATTTAAGAATGATTTTTTTCGGGCTGAAGAGATGGCTTAGTGGTTAAGGCATTTGTCTGCAATGCAGAAGGACCCGAGTTCGATTCCCCAGTGCCCATATAAAGCCAGATGCACAAGAGGGCGTATGTGTCTGGAGTTCTTGCTGTGCCCATTCTCTCTCTCTCTCTCTCTCTCTCTCTCTCTCTCTCTCTCTCTCTCTCTCTCTAATAAATAAATAAATAAAATATATATTTTAAAAAAAGAATGATTTTTTTCTTATTACAATAAGATTGATTTTTCTCTAAAATTTATATAGTTTTTAAATTCATATTTCCAAAGATCTAACATGACTGTAGGTACTACATTAAATATAAATAAATATAAAATATCTTAAATCACAGATTTTTCTACTACAATTTGTTAAACTATTAAAGTTTACCTATAAAATTGATAGAATGTTTTTATACATTCTCTTAGTTGTTAGGATGTGAAATTAAAAATTTTAACTTACAGGAAAACCTATTCTTCCATGACAACATTACAATGAAAAAAACTATTGAGATTTATAGAGGGGGAAACATTGCACTTTTAATTGCTTACAGTGTTATTTATTTTTATATAATTAGATTTTATAGACAATGCCACATGCTTTGTCCACATAATGCTAAACATCTGGATGAAACGTAGAAAATACAATAACAAACACAGACGGTGTGTAAGTACATGCCAGACATCCAGATGGAGTCAAAGAGGCAAAGCATCTGGACAGCAAATATCATTACCCATTCAGAAGCCATAGCATCACACATATATGGTGCAACACTGAGGCTGGGTACTATGAAATCCGCAAGAGGTCACAATGAAGAAGACACATGTCAAAGAAAATCATATAGCTAAAATTAATTGCTAACTTTTACAGAAGTCATTTAAAATTGTTTTACTGAACATGGAAATTATTTAAAGAGAACCTGTGTGGACAAGGCTCATCTTATTAGAGGCACTTTTCAGTTGCTACCATGCTTACAAAGCTTTGATTTAGGAAAATCTTCAGCAATCTCACATGTATAATAAATATGCTCAATTAAAGTAGTTGATGCCTATTAAAAGTTCCTTCATCTTTAATATTACTATACACTAAATTCTAGAATTGCATCTAGCATGTCACATTCAATAAATGGACATCTTTGGTATCTCTGAATAATTAAGTTTATCTTTGTCACTAGGAGCAAAACTAATGAAAGCAGCATAGACATTATTCACTTATTCTTAGCACCAAGTTCTTAGAATTCTGGCCTTTCCCACTGTAGACTCTTGTTTGCTGTGAAGTTACAGCTGGCAGAAAACTTGGCAATTTTAGCATGGCTTTTATTTTTTAGACCAGAGTTAAAATTTTAAATATGTAATCAACAAGAATTTGAAGGAAAATTATCATTATTATATTTACTTCATGTGTAACCTTCCTAAAGCACCAAAGTGGGTAACATGGAATAAACCTCTCATTCTCAAGAAGTTTCTAATAAAAAGGAAAATTGCTCACCATATAGATCCTTGATTCCTTGCAGTGGTTTCTTAGTCAGGTATAGCTTTCCATCAGCTACAGGAAGGTCTTATTCTTCTGTTTCTTTTTTTTTTAGTAGTAGCTGTAGAGCTTTTGCATTTTATAAGAAAATCAGTTCCACTGTTTGTAGAAATCTCAATACATGGTACTTCATAATGCCACCTCATTTGCAAATAAGTTTTTTTTTCCTTAAAAGAGCATTCAAAGTTTGTGCATTATTTTTTGACAGGTTGACTAAATTCAGATTAAGAGACACTATTAGTTTGTAAATAACAATAAACATGGAGAATGAAAAAAAAATATATGATATTAACCTTGACACAGCTTCCTCAGTTTGTTTTGAATAAAATAATGGCTAAGTAGGTAAGAAATTAAAAGTCCAACACAGAGAATTTGGGAATTGGTAAAGATGAAGAGTTATTCGGAACTGGATTGGGGGAGAGGTAGGAAAGATGTGTGTGGTAGAAAGTTCATTTACACAACTCTGTATTGTTGGAGAGAGGAGGATCCAACCTCTCTGAAGGGTGGAATAATGAAGTGACTGAGAGAAATGCTGCCTGTGGGGACTAGTGAGAGATGACATATTTATCGGAACAATTATGAAGACATAAATGGGAGGATCTAATGAAAGGCACAAAGGACAAAACTGAAGGAATGTAAAGCAGGATGTGCAAAGGAATGATGAGATAAAACTACCTTTAGAAATATCTGTTTTCAGAAATATCCTCTCAAAAGCCTTTTCTGAAAGAAAAAAAAGTAGGTAGAATGATCTGCTTAGATGAAACTGAGTGGTTATGCAATTTTAGAAATGTCTAAAATCCTGAGACAGAGGCAACATAGAGATGAGGGTCTCATCTCATGGGGAGATAGCAAGGGGCAATTATTTCTGTGGATTAGATGCGGCAAGTTCTGTGTTTCCTTGGGGATAGCTCACACCCCCCAACATTTTTCAAACCATGGAATACATTTCTTGGAAAACAATTATATCTGGTAAAATAAGCTAATCTCACCTTAATGGGGTTAGGGGAGTGGCCAGGACCAGGAGAGACGTGAGAGTTTCATAAGAGACATTATCCTCTACCAGCCCTGTATCATGAGGGCTCACCTGCAAGCAACACTTTGAAGAAGAGGGGAAACATTGTCTTTCTGCTCCTGACCCTTCTCTAGATCATCCTTGAGGATCAGAGCCTCTGAGGTCCTCAGGAAGCAGCAAGGTTTTTCAATATAAAGTGGGCATTATCTGAAAAGTGGTAACAAGCACATACAGACCACTAGCTTGAAAGACATCTGGGAATGTGGATGAGGTGGATTCATAATGTCTGGGGCACACAACTTTGAGATCTTACATAAATATGTTTGAAGGAAGAGTGGTCTTACAGGTAGATTCCCACCGTTTTTCCTTCCTTTTTTTAACAGTGTTTCATGTAATCCCTTAAATTCACTACGTAGATGAGGTTGACCATTTTTGTGATAAAGAAGTTTGTGATAGGTTTTTGTTGTCAACTTGAAGTTTTTAATTATCTTTTTTGCATCCTTGATGTTTATCACCAGAAGACAGACCTCTCAGCAGGAGGCAGATTGTAAGGAAGCTCAGGAAACTAGGAACTTAACATCCCTTCCTGAGAGGGCTATGCAGGAAGAAAATTTCATGAACTCAAGAGCCAACAAATCTGGGATAGGGTTGCAAGACCCCACCCTAAGGCTATATAAAGGGGAAAGAAATCCCTGTCCCTCCCTAACTTACTGTATATTGAGGCCTTCAGCTGTATGGACTGCATGACAACTCATTCCTCTCAGGCTTGCAGACTGCTATTGTGGGACTGCCAAGAGCTAATCCAATAGCTAATCCTTTTGAGTTTACTATAATTAATTCAGTTGTTTCTGTTCCTCTAGAGAACTCTGATTAGTACAAAGTTAGTGTGAAAAAGCAAATCAAGGAATTATTGTAAAAAGGAATACATACAGACCTGGGTGTACTAGCACACCCCTATCATCCTTGCACTAAAGTAGAAACTGGGTAATCAGGAGTTCAAGGTCATCCTTGCTACCTAGTGAGTCCAAGGGAAGCCTGGACTACATAAAACACTGTCTGGAAGAATAAGAAGCATGAATATGTACAGAGATAGTAGAAGTAGAACACCTAATTTGCATAACTCTAGGAGAGCCTAATAATTTTCATGGTAAGGAAAACAGAAGAGTACAAGCGTAGAAGAATATGCAGTCAGAGCTTTTCAGTATGATATGAGGAATTTACAAAAACAATGCCTGATGTGGCCACATATAGCAAGGAACAAAGGCCCAAAACTAAGTCATTAAGTGTTTTTTTTTAATGTCAGAATTCATATACACAAAGCTGTAATATGCCTATTCTTATAGTACAATTTTCAAGTATAGGGCAATTTTATCCACTACTCATTATTTATTTATTCATTTAAGTATATTTCTTTAATTGAACTGAAAGAGCGATGACTCTTGGTTAAGAGTAATATAGCTATATTTATTTATGATTTTTTCAGAAATAATAAAATGAATTGGTCATATATTGATTACTACTATGCTCAGAAATAAACTGGCAAAATGTCGGATTAATACAGCAAAGACAACCCATTTTAGGGAATGCCGACTTAGGAAGCAATTGTGTTAATAAAGAAAAAACTAGAAAAAAGGCATAGTAATAAAAATGTATCATTCCTATATCATTCAGAATATCTAAATAACTAAGATATAGCAAATTGATTTCTGATACACCTCTCTAGGCACTCTTTTCGCCAAATATAAATTTATTTAAATATTCCAAATGAGACAGGAATGGGAACATTAAGGTGTCAACTTCAATGAAATAGGAGCTCAAGGGTCCACTGAATGAACAACGCAGGCAGGAGAAGTCACATGGTAGAGAGGCTGATGAGAGTGAATTTGTGTGTTTGAAATTAACTTGTACTTTCATAAGAAAGGTTAAATTAGAAGCCATCAAAATATAGTCAATAATTGACTATTAGTGTGGGCACATGTAATAGGAATCTAAATAATTAAGCCATGGTGATGAGTTCCCCAGGACAAAAATTAAGTTTCCATCTTAAAGTGAAACAAAGCAAAACATGCACCAGACTGATCTGTTGTGTCTATTATCACAACTAATGAGTGTTTAATTATACAGTGAATAGAAAATAATTATTTTCAATTTATACTCCTCAAGTGAGACCACTCTAAATCTTTCCTTAGTTGAAACTATCAGTGTTTAGCAACTTTCTCTTCAACTTAATAGATTTTTTATTGATTAAATAATTTATCTTATAATCAGTTACCTGAGCCATTTAATTAACAAACATTTGTACATATGAATTATTTATTTTGTTAAAATATATCACATTGAAAATATGAATTGTGTCCAGGTATATCATAAATCATAAATTAAAAAAAAAACTCGTAGAAGGGGATTATGATCAAGGTACATTTTGAATATTTATGGAGTTTGTCAATAAATTTAGGATTTTAAAAAGAAAAAAAAATAGAAAATCAGAGAAAACAAAAAATAAATTAGGCTGAATCTGAAAACAGTATTTAAAAATAACTATTGCATTAATTCTAAAATATATAAAAATTTTAAATTTTCACAGAACTTTACAATGTCAAAAGTGTTGATTGGTATGGATTGTCTACACAATATCTGAATAAGTGACTTAATATGTAAATATTCAGTCTCATGGTTTTAAATTCAATATTTTCCTGTGGATTTAGACAAACCCAGTGATGTAATTATTATGAGGCAATCTATATCTTAATTTTGGCAAATACATTAAAGTAAAATTAAACCATATACAGCAAAAAGATGAATAAAGCCCTATTTTAACAGAAGACTAGAATTTAATATGTCTATGTTCAAAGTTGCAAGAACCATAATAACTCATTTATGAATATACTCTTTTGAGATATTTGGAGAAGAATAGTAGATGTTTTTATTAATTCAAAATGTAACCTTGTCCTGAAGTATTAGAAGGGCAGTTTTAGCATTTTTATACATTATTCATTTATCTATTCAAACTTCTATTTGAAACAACTTTAATTTCTTTTCTCATTGCAAGAAGACTATGAAACTATAAAAGGGCAAAAGGTATCAGAAGAGTTTTTTTTATTTAAATATCCATAATGATAAGCAGATTATGAAAGACTTGAAAAGTATAATTAGGCCAAATGTCAAGGTTCTATTTTATGTCAGAATAATGTGGCTTTTGTAATGGCATTTACCATGATCTGCTTTGCTTTACAGAATTGGATTAATCCCTGCTGTGTTCAAGTGTAAACTTTGTTAGCTTATTTTGTATGTGTGTGTGTGTGTGTGTGTGTGTGTGTGTGTGTGTGTGTGTGTATGTGTGTGTGCTCATGTGCACATCCACCTAGTTATAAATTGTTAGTAGAAACTTAATTATGATTTTGTAGGAAATTCAATAATTGATGTATTATTTAAGTAAATGTAACCAAATTGGCTAATGCAGTCATTCTTTTGTTCTCCCGAAATGATATTATGACATGGTATCAAAAATGCACATACTGAATCATTCATGATTTCTTAAATCAGAGGCAGGAGGAAGGGATAGCACACTGTTAAATGCGTTGTAGTAGCTACTTTCCACAACTTTAAAATAATGTACACAAACTGGAGAATTAGTGTTTATTCTAGAAAGTCAGAAAGTTATACACTTTTATTTAGAACTTAAAAACCTATGTAAGTGACACTATTCAATCAAGTAATCAACAATGGGACACATAAAAATTTAGACTCTAGTAGAAATACTAAAGAAATAATATTATAAATGTAGGAGGTTTTTTGTTTCTTTTTTTTCTTTTTTTACTGTCCATAATGAGTTACATTGTTCAGTGAGCCAACAATGAGTTGTTATCCCCAATTCCTCATTGCCCTCCCACCCCATCCCCAGTCAGCTATATATCCTCCTCCGTGGGTCTTCTGTATCAGTCTTTGTGGTAGGGGACCATTGATAGCCCAGTCTTCAGCCAGGTTCTCCTGACCCAAGTGTGTTGTTATTGAGGGTTGCCATGCCTCTGATAATCTCCCCCACCAGAGCTCCTTTTTGTTTCTTAAAGTGATAAAATAAAATCTAATTGAGTTTTATATTCAGACATGATTTGAAAAAAAAAATCCTCCTTGTAAAACTATGTGAATTTTGGCAAGAACAGAGAAAAGTAATGTTGTCAATTATAATTGAAGCTATTCTTTCAATAAGTAAAGCTACAGAACTGGGAAATCAACTAAATTTCATTATGGCCTCCTTGTCTGGCACCAGACAGAGACCGATTGTCCAACATTGTTTCCCATATACTGGTCAACTTTCTCTCCCTTCCCCTGTTTCACCACTTGTTAGCATTCAGAGCAGTAGGTCTGGCCGGCATGGAATCACTATTGGAAGAATTTAAATAATTAATTTCTTGGCAATTTTGGTAAATGACTTGGTGAAGCTCTAGAACATCATAATGGTACTACTGAAAATGCATATTGAAGGACAGCTAAGTGGTGGTGGACTCAGTAGATACCTGTGCATGTCAGTCATCACAAGAATCCTGTTGTTCAAAGGCAAGCCTGCGAAAGGAATGGAGGAAGCCCTTGTTCTGAACTATCATCTCCTTGAGGGGATATACTGTTCATATCATTACGCTTGTTTGTTTTAAAAAAATATTTACATTATGATAAATCAAGGTCTATGTTTCATTTTATATTCCTTGTTACCTGGCCCTGGGTAAGGATTAATGTTTAGCAAAGAAATACATAAAAACAAATGATGATCATTTGTATTATTTTCATGTGATTTGTTATATATTTCAGAATATTATAGCTAATAATTGAATCAATCACAGCCCTCTTTGAGGAATCTTGTGGAAATTTTCCCTGAAAAACTAGAAGCTTGTTTATTAGATTTTGTGTGTTTGTGGTTGAAAGGGTATTTCTTAATACTACAAATGTTGAATCCCATTTTATTTACAATTTTAATAAAAAGGAACTTTGATGTAAAAACATGTTATCAGGGAAATAAAAGAGGCAGTGGAACTCTTTGGCATGAAATACAATTAACTTTGGAAAGCATACCTTAATCTGCATTAGGAATGAATCAGCAATCAGACACTACCATGATATCTCATCAGAAAAAGGTCTAGAAAATACACTTAAATTTTAAGGGTTATTTCCTCCAATATGATTCCTCACTTGCTATGACAAGAGGCTATATAAAGTCATGAAATAATAGCTTTCCTAAAAAGTTTTATGAGCTGTTCCAAGCAGAAGAAATTCAGAGTTCAGATAAGACCCAACTGTAATGTGGGGAACAGAGGAAGCAGGATGAAGCACTTTGCCTACACTGGGGTAAGATATTTGTTAACCAGTGTGCAAGGTGTCATGAAGACAGATCCCTTGGGAGCTGGCAAAGACAAGTGCCAATAGTAGCTGCAGTGTGGTAGCAGAAATCTTACAGCAGCAAAATCAGAGTGGCTAGGAGAAGGCATGTCTGATGGAGCAGACAGAATGAAACAATGCCCACAGGGACCAGGGGCACTGGAGCCACACATCAAGCTGAGGATAATGGCAAAGATTCAGTACCCATTCTATGAATGATAATTACAGATGGTTTCTATCCTCACCCCACCCCTAAGACGTAAGCATCTGGTATGTACTAGAGACTTGCTGTCTGAGGACTAGAGGTTCCAACAATCTTGTTAGAAACTGAGATATGGTCCTATCAACATGTAACCTGAATTTCACTGAAGATATAGACAGATGTTGTAGAAGATAAAGATAGCTAATAAGTTATTATCACTTATTAATATGGAAAAGGCTCTTAGACTATCTGTTCTTGTCTCCCTTTTCCTATTCTCCCACAGACAGTAAGGAAAAAATACATAATTTTTTTTAGCTGAGGTTATTTGACTTTAAATTTTGTATGAGCATACCTCAGTTTCTAATGAGATTGGTGGAATATAGTGTCCCAAGGCTGTAAGTCACAACTGCAAAATTCCAAGCTTAGGTCCTAGATGCTTGGTTATGACAGACACCATGCAGCATTAACTATCAAATGTGTGCCATTTGCTCCAATAAATTTGTTCCATCTTTTAGGGACATAAACACTATTTTATGTGTGGCTTTATTGATTCTTGGGTTTGGGATAGAGGCAATAAGAGTTTGGAAATTTTATAGATCTCATAACTCATTTACTTTAAAAAATAACACATCAAAACCAAATTGGAAACATATCTCAGAAATAAAACATTTTTGAAACAACTTTAATAATGTTTTGTGGGACCATATGCTACATACATATAACTTCTCTAACCAAGTTTCTTATTGCCCATGATGCCTTCTGCACTAGTTGAATGGTCTAGAAGGCCTAATGCCTTGGTTATCATCATTTTCTTATGCACTTTTTAAGTTTACAACTTTTCTGGCTATTTTTGAAATTATGAAATCTGTAAGGCAGACAAGGCACAAATAGAATTGTAAAAACTGTTCTATAAATGTCTATCTTATGTCGGGATATTTTTAGACTCAAAATTCTTCATTGCTACACATATTAAATTCACCCTTTAGGATTAAACAACAGTCGCTTATTAATTATTCTGAATAGGATATTTTGATTTGAAAATATCATTACAAATATTAAAGAAAATATAAAATACTTTCTCAAAACAAATATGTATGTATTTGCACATAGAAATAAATCACTCAATGAAATGTCAAAGAAAAGCAAAATATTACTGCAGAGGTGACAGAAACAGGATGGAAGGAACAGAATTGTAAGGGATGATTTGATAGGCCAGGATTTCAGATCTTATATAGAGAATCACTTTGTCATTAGCCTTATGGAGCAGTTTGAAAGGAGAGGTTTGCAGAGGCTTTGCTGCCCTCATTCTGTTTGAATTGTCATAGAGGGAGTCAGAGTTATGGCTCCAAATACAATGAGATTCAGCAGCTGTTATGATACCTGAAGCATATCTAGGATGAGATTAGAAGCGAACAGGAGCTAAAAAAACTCTCCAGGAAATAGGCCCTTTTTCTTTAACATTGGTGCCTCCTCACGTTAGCACAAACAGAAAGCTGCAGGTTTTTTTTTTTTTCACCAGAATCAAAGGCTCTTATTAAGATCTATGTTCAATTAAATGGTAAACTACCAGCCTACTTAACTTCAATACGAAGCTTATAATCGAATGTGGCTTCTAATAGGCTTAAATTGTTCCAACTGTACATATAAGTGCATGTTAATTATAATAATGGGAATTGAAAATGAATGATAATCTAGTAAACAAATTTTTATGGATAATGAGATAATCATAATTTTCCAAGAATCAGCTAGACACACCAATTATGATAATGTCACCTAAGTACAAAAATAGATACTATAGATACCAGTACACCTTAGCTCTTAAAACATTTTCCTTGTAATTACAGTAATGACCTAGGATTAAGACACAGCATGAAGGTTAATGGCTGGTAGTGAAAATACCCCTGGCCATTAATATCAAATATATTTCCTATGCATCCATTATTATTTCAAAAACTTTAGAAATATTTGAAGGTGAAATGAAACCTTCATTGATCTCTAGGCCAGTGACTGTTTCTCTTTTGAATGTTACTGACTTCTTGATTATCTAAAAGAGTTATCAAATAAATTAAGATTTTTCACTTAAAGCATTTTATGAATGCAATAGTGGAAGCATGTTCTAACTGTCATTTAAGATAATGAATATAACCATAGTAAAGATGAAGGAGAATAGAAGGAACAAATCAAAACAACTGGAAAATAATGCTAAAGAAGTTATCCAGAATAAAAACAATGTAAGCCCATAGAAATCTGAATTGGAGGATGGATAATGAGAAAATAGAGCAGAGTTAAAAAAAGGTAATAATTGAAAGGGAGATATGAGAGGGGTGGGGATGGAATTATAATGGTTTATTGTCAATAATTATGGAGACTATCAATAAAAAGTTACAAAAGGATTCATAAGAGTAAAGAATAGATAAACAAGATAGCTGATGAAATCACTAAAACTTTTATAGAGGTAAGTATTGAAAGTCAAATTATGAAAGGAGGAAATTGAGTCTCTATAGGACTGGGAAAAAAATCACAGCTACACTTAGACATTGAAGTCAAAATCAAGGCTTAAATCTCCTAGAAGGTACTAATGTATAAAGTCAGACTGGTACCCAGGAAAGACACACAGAATTGTGTATTTTTTTTTTACCAAAAATAACATATGCAAGAAGCAGTGAAAAACAACTCTGTTTGAAGCATTAAAGAGCAATTTATAAGCATAAAGCCATTATTCAAGAACAAAACAAAGATGATTTCATTCTCACACACAGTAATTAAAATGAACGGAAAAGAAATTACTCATGAAAATGGAGACATGTGGCCCTTGGATCTCTCAGTCACTACGAATGAGGCTCTAAGAGAGCTCAAAGCAAGAACAATGCAACCAATAAAGAATGAGAGTGAAAGAGAGTTTATTTTTCTAATTGGAAAATATATAATGAAATGTAGTTATCTCAAGGAGCATTAGTCAACAAGGAAGGAATAACAAATAAAACATAATAATTAGTTAAAAAATAAGATAAAGTGACAGAAGGAAGTGAAATGCAAGTATAACCACTGTAAATAAGAAGAAGGTTAGAATTCAATCTCCACAGGCATAAGGGGTATCTGTGGACACAACTGTTGATGTATGCCACAGAGTGTCAAACTCCACCAGGGACATTCCATGCAACCAGACATGGGTAACTGTTGCCAATGGTCAGATGTTAGAAATATTAATGTTGGCTCCGAATTGGGAATGGTTTTATCTCAACTGAGCTAAAGGAAGGAATTACTACCAAATGAAATTCTTCAAGCCCCAGCAGGACAAATGTTAAATAGTAATCATAGATATAACATGTTAATTTTTTTAACATTAACGTTCCATCATGCCTGATGTTTTCAAGTATATAAAACCAAAACTTTCTGAATATGAAATATCTTTCTTTATTTAAATCATCACCAAGAAAAAGGCTTCAGGGCTGGAGAGATGGCTCAGAGGTTAAGGCACTTGCCTCCAGTGCCTAGGTCCCCGGGTTCAATTCCCCAGGACCCACATGGGCCAGACCCACAAGGTGGTGGCCCTGGTGCACTCTCTCTCTCTCTGTCTCTCTCTCTCCCTTTCTCTCTCTCTCTCTCTCTCTCTTCTTGAAAATGAATTAAATATTTAAAAAAAAAGAAAAAGGCTTCAAGGATTTGTTTTATTAATCATGGTCTATGAGAGCCATAATGTGGTGTCAGACACTTAAACATAAACAACTCTTGAAGCAAATACTGGGAGATTTAATATAGTCTAAGGAAAATAATAAAATGTTAAAGAGGATAAGTGGTATAGATTGTGCAGTAGAAATATGAAAAGGTTATTAAAGTTTATGAAATCTTGCACAGTGGGAAATGTAAAGTACACAGTCAGGAGTTTGTTAAATATACATAAAAGAGTAATTTCATCTAATATATTTAGATATAGCTTAATATGGTAGACTAAAGTTCTAAAATGTCAGTACAATGTCTAGACAAGTATTAACTTTTTTTCAAAGAATAAATTATTAAAATTGATATTTTCTACTTTAGGGGAGTATTTATTTATAAGGAAACTATTCCCACATCAACAAACTTACTGAATTTTCTTTCCAGAGACAGAATAGGACTTTCATTTTGCTATATAATCTGGAAAAGACCAAGTGACTTTCCTTCCAAAGGGATTCACTACACTTACATTCAATGCAAGAAATATTCATCCTGGCAGGATTTGGACATATGACAAGTAGACCCTTCAATATATGTCTTGCAGAAAGTATTTTTATAAACTACAAAACATTTTTGAGTTTTACATAAATTTAGTAGTAGTACATTAGTTACCAGACATGATTTTTTTATCTCTCAAAAGGGGACATGAACTTTAGATTCTTTCAGCAAGCTTGTCTTTTCTTTTAATTTATAGGGGATCTGTCCTTACAACCCCATTGTCTAGTCCCTATTAAGTGGTCACAGAAATAACTGGTTCAACATTCAGTTCCTATGAAAGTACAAGGACTGATATTTACCTATAGGGTAACTTGAAAGAGATATGGACTTAACTCAGTTTCAAACTGCTCAAATTCTGTTGGGATGATTAAAGCTCCCTCAGCACTAACAGGGTCTAAAATTTTTATTTATAGAAAGAATTTCTGCCAAAGTATTTAGCAAGTTTCTTTGTCATTACAGTGTTTCAAAACATTCTTGATCAAAAGATTCAGCTGAAAAACTGCAATATTTAAACTTGCAACTGCTCCTAGGACCTGTGGGTTTAGAAGCACAGGGAGACCTCTGATCTGTGTTCCAGACTCCCAGGTGACTCCTAACCTCAGACAAGCTTAGGAAACCTCACTCACTAGATTTGCTCCTTCAGCCTTGCCTCTGCACTCCATATGGTGCTCACGTCCCCTAAAGGAGAAATGAGATCATTCATATCCATGATACAAACCCCAGAGCACCTTGGCCATTCCCCAGGAGTTCAGAAGAAATTAATTTTAGAATTTGTTTGGGAGGAATTTAACCAGAAGTTATCCAATAATAGTATTGAAACATCTCTGTGGTTTTTTTTTTTGCAGTTTTGATGAAAATATAATAAAATAAATGCTATATTTCAGAAGAAGCACCACGAGGATACTTAAGAATGGAAAGTTGGAATTAAGGAATGACTCTTGAAGCTACAGATTTCTGCAATTCAAGCATTGCAAGTCAAGATGATGAGAGCAGCAGTCCTTAGCCAGTTGCTGAGACTTTCATTGAGAATGTAAGTCATTTTATCATGTGTCTGATATATGATATACATCACATATGTATTAACATCCTCCTCTAATACTGCATATCAATGCCTAACACTGTGCCAGTCAAATAATTTATATGCAAAAAATGTCAAACTAGAAGAATATAGAGACATGTATGCTTTACAACTAAGAATAAAAGTATGGTTTGCAATAAAAGATTGTCTAAATTTCCCTATTGATTTTAATCAATCTCTTGCTGAGTTTGAAAATTCAAAGAGAGTTTTTAAGAAAATAATTAAATCCTTCCCACATGTTTTTCATTATTCATAATAGATAAAATCACAGACCTAAAATTGTTATACACAAACTTAAATGATTCTTATTAAATCAGCCTGCATCTACCTGAGATGAAAAGAAGTCTGTAAGATAAAAATAATTGATTTTTTCCTTTAATATAAGTATTAATGACAAGTCTTTCTAGATTAAAAATTAGAATTTTTCTTACATGGATATTTTATGAGGAAAAGTAGTTATTGAGCTTCTGCCTCTATTCAGAGATGTTTTTATAAGAACCTCCACTGTAGGTTTGGAAACCTTATTCTCTTTTCCTTCAAAACACAGGTTTTTTTTCTTGGTCCATTACTTATCTTTAAAATATCAATACTATTACAAAAAGAAAGAGATGTTCTTATTTTTGTAACTCTCATGCAACATCCTATAGACCTTTTTGAAGTAGAAATCATGTCAATGTAATTGTCACATTTTACATCTTAGACATATCTAATATAGAAATGTAGTTGGTCTATTGTTTGATATCTGACCATAAACAGCTAATTATAAAAGGTAACATTTTAATAGCATTTGTCTTTCTGTCAGATATGAAAATCCTCATATTTTATTTTAAACTTAGTAGAACACATTCTTGTATGTTAACATAAAAATTATATTTGCCCATTAACAATTACATTTATAGCTATTATAATTTTCTTCAAGGATATTTTAATAAAAATGAAAAATTAAACTGTGTTTCATCAATATGCAGTGCTTGGTGAATGCATTTAGTTATTGAAAAATAAAGAAAGAGCTAAATGTCATCATAACTGCCCATTGTCAATGTTTTAAAGTTAAATCTTTAATATAGAAGGAAATCCAAAACTGTAGAATTTATAAACGAGAAGATACCAGTTAAAACAAATCAAAGAAACAAAAAGTGGCTGTACCAGTTTACACTCCCCCCAGCAGTGAGTAAGGGTTCCTTTTATTCCCACGGCTTCACGAGCATTTGTTGTCATTTGACTCTTTGATGTCTACCATCCTGACTGGAGTGACATGAAATCTCAGAGATTTTTTTTCATTTGCATTTTCTGATGACTAAAGGCATTGAAAAAAATCTGCTTACCCCATAGGAACTGACTGAAGCCTTCATGACCCTATGGTGATTACCAGAACCCTACTGAGGAGGGCTCTGAGTATAATGGAAGGGGTGAGGAAACATATAATTATATAATTATTTTCTAAAAATGAAGCAAAACAAGACATTTAGTAGTGTAAATTTACATAATCTGATTGCACAGTTTAGCTTTGTGATGGTTAAATAGTGTTAAGTTGATCAGGTTCGAAATCAATTAATATACTTGCCTCTTCTGTGAGTCTCTGAGGGTATTTCAAGGAAGAAATGGTGGAGAGAAGATCTTCTCCCAGAGGGAGTGATCTACCTCTGGTGGTGCATTCCATGTAAAGAATTGCTGAGGACTTCTAGACAAGATAGCAGACTCATAAACAAGCTCAAACTTCAGGGGAGAAAGAAGGCAACACTTTGGAGCTCAGGTACTAACAGGATCAGCAGGATCTCTACCACTGCATGGTCGTAGTTGTAAACAGAAGAAGAATCCACTGATTCCTGTATAACTAGGGCACAAAAGCAGGCAACCCGTTAGTTTTTCACACTGGAGATACCACACTGGCTGGCTGGGTCCTGGCAAACTATTTGGGTGGGTGGGTCATCAGCCTTCCTCCACACTCCCACACTCTTGGAGCAGGTGTTATGTACAAGGCCAGGACCAGTTTCTTCATAATTGGGGAAATTGGGGAGGAGGCTGCGCACTGCGCTCCTTTGAGAACATGGCCTGGGCTCCACTCTCACTCAGGTGGACTGTCCCCCTGATCTCCATGAAGTATTTACAGGCTAAAGGTCTCCCTGACCTCCACTCAGTGGGCAGCAAACTGGGACCTCACTCACCTTGCTCTCATACAGGTGATCATCCCAGAGCAGCAGGCCTGCACACAGTAGGGACCAGCTAGACCTCCACATGCTGTGCAGCTAGAAGGGGAGAGTTGCTGAGGGTGGGAGGGAGAGCAGAGGAGGGTAGCTGGGCCTTGTGCTTGGGCTGGAAAATAGCACAATCTCCAAAGCTATGGGCATGGCAAGACTGGGGGTGCACAGATTAAAGTTCTCCTAGACTTCCATGAGCATCTAGCAGCTACAGTTAGGTAGGGCCATACCTGTAGAGCATTTGGCCCTATGCATAGGTGAGACCAGCCTGACATGTACAAATGGCACTGTGGGAGAATGGGGGCTGAACCTGCCAGACCACCACACCGTCCTATTGGAGTGCTCAGACAGAGACAATCTGCCTGAATCCCACATCGTGATAATCCAAAAGAGCTTGCATAACCAAAGACTCTGCTTGACCCACACATGCAAAGAGGTCCTCACAAAAGCACTGGTACCTTGTGCATACTTTGCATGACCAAGCAAGGTCACAAATAGAGAAGCAAACCATTCTCCCTGATTAAGGCCTAGCCCCAATAGAGCAATTATCTCTCCCTTCACTCCAGCCAGCCCTCAGCAGCTGTAGTCAATCCCAACAAAAAGGACCAGCAAACTAGCAGTTTGAGGAGAGAGGAAATTAGGACCCTGCTTGGCCATGGACTTGTGCAAGTATCCCAGGGTCTTACCCAGAAACATTAAGAAACATCTCAGAGAAGGAAGGCTCACTCCAGACCCAAAGACACCCAATGCAAACCTGTGAATATAAACCATCCCATTCTCATTTGGCTGAAATTACAACAACACAGTCATTGAAGAACCCACTAGAACCACTAACTGATAAGTCCTAAACAAAACAAGAAATCTACTGCAAGAGGTCTCCATCAAGAATACCTAGTCTCAGGCTGGGGAGATGGTAAAGTTGTTGATTGCAAAGACTGGAGGCCTAGTTTCAACTTCACAGTAGTGTAATATATGTCTGGAGTTCCTTTGCAGTGTCAAGAGACCCTGGCATTCTTATACTCTCTATCACTCCATCTCTTTCTCTTTTTGTATGCAAATGAAAATAAATAAATAGAATTTTTTTGTAAAAAAGAATGCCTATTCCCACAACAGAAGCTTCCAATGAAAATATGAGGATCCCCAGACATAGAATCCCAAAAGGAAAATGAAATAAGCTTATTAAACTTAATGAGATCATGTAAAAAGGTGAGCCAAACTGAAAGAAAATCATCAAAAAATCAACAATTGTATGAATGAAATACAACAGAGCCTTCAAATACAACAGACAACTCTCATAACTCATCTTAACATAATTGAAGAAAATCAGAGAGATTTTAATAGATAAACAAAGTTAAGGAGAGTCAATGAATAGAGGAGCTGAACAATCAGTTGATCAAGCTTAACTGGGACATGATCATATGCAAGAACCAATTCCATGAAATATCAAGAAAATCAAACATGGACCTAAAAATGGAACTCAAAAAAGGAATGAATATGATGCAGAAAAATGCAATAGGAAACAAAAATCAAACACCTCTTTTAAAAACGTCCCTAGAAACCCTCACTTACAGAGCAGATCATGTTGAGGACAGTATTTCGGAACGTGAAGTTAAGACAGAGGAAATTAAGCAGTACTCCAAAAACTATGATAAACTCAACATATTGTGCTAACAGAATATGAGAAAGTTGTAGAGTACCCTGAAAGACCAAACATCAAGATCATGAGCCTACATGAAAGGAAAGAAATGCAGGCCAAAGGCACAGAGAACACTGTCAAAATAATTACTGAAGAAAAATTTCCCACTCTCACAGAAGAGAGGCCCATCCAGATAGAAGAAGCTCAGAGAACAGGCAGGACCAAAAAAGCTTCTCTCCATGACACATTGTAGTTCACAAAACGCAGCATGAGAAATACACCTCATTACTTACAAAGGAAAGCCCATAAGAATTACCTCTGATTTTCACTGGAAATTATAATAGCCATAAGGAATTGAGTAGAGTACTCTAAAGTGTAAAAACTGTGGCTTCCAACCCAAAATACTGTAACCAGGAAAACTATCCCTAACCACCACACTGAATGGAAAGCTGAATAGAAGCTAAATGGAAATTTTTCCATGATAAATACCATATCTATGAAAATATGTTCACATAGCCAACCATATAGAGAATACTTCAAGGAATACTTCACACAGAAGAGTCTCACCTTCAACTGCAAAGGCCTACAAGAGGGGGAAAAACAATAAACAAAACTAAAATCAATATGAAAATGAACAAAGCTCAAAAAAGCATTAAATCTTGCAAAGCCCTCAGCAGAGCAAAAATTAAGTCAAACCAAACAGTTATAACTTTACACATCTTTGATCTCGAAACACAGGTTAACTGGGTGGATCAGAAAAACAGATCTATCCATTTGCTGTTTCAAGCCACCCAACTTCCACTAAGAATAGACACCTCAGGTAGAAAGGATAGAAAAAAATTCAAGCAAACAGAAATAACATATCATCAGGTATGGCTATACTAATATCTAGTAAAACAGACTTCAAATCAAAAGTAATAGAAATGACAAATAAGGTCACTTATTAATCAGCAAGGGAATGTTCCAACAACAGGATATCACAATCATAAATCTATTATCAACCAAACACAGGTGCACCACATTTTATAAAACAAAATCTACTTGACAGCAAACCAGAAATAAATCCCAATGCCATCATAGAAGGGGATTTCACTATCATCAATAAGCAGGTAATCCAAGAAGAAAATTAACAGGGAAATAACAGAGCTAAACACCATCGATCAATTAGACCTAATAATCTTTAGAACATTTCACCCTATTTCCACAGAATACATATTCTTCTCAGCTGCTCATTGAACCATCTCTAAAATAGACCATATATTAGGGCATAAAGCATGGCTCCAAAAATTTAGGAAAATTGACATAACTCCCTGAATTATATCTGACCACAGTGCATTCTAGAAATTAACAATAATAAAAACAACAGAAAGCACAATAGGTCCTGGAGACTGCACAGCATGGTATTAAATGTGGAAAAAATCAAAAAGGAAATTGTGAAATTTCTATAACTAAATGATAATGAAATTGCAGCATATCAGAAGTTATGGGAAACAATGAAGTCAGTCTTAGGAAAAAACTTATAGCAATAAATGTCTTTATAACAAAAATAGATATCACAAACTAATAACAACCATTCATCCAAAGGCTTTGGGAAAAAAAAGGACAATGTTTTCAGATGGAAGAAATAATTAAGATCAGAGTAGAAATTAATGAATTGGAAATTAAGAAAACAATTTGAAAATTGATGAAACAAAGAATTGGTTTGTCAATAGCATAAATAAATAAACAAGATTGATAAACCCCTGACCAATTTAATCTAAAGAAAAGAAATAGAAGTCTCAAATTAACTGACAAGGTTGGATACAAAAATGGAGAATTCACAACTAAATCCAAAGAAGTGCAAGAATCATAAGGACATATTTCCAAAATCTCTATACACAAAATTGGATAACATGAATGAAAGCAATCAAATCTTATACAAATACCAATTAACAAAACTACATTCAGAATAGATAAATTTTCTAAACACACTGATTAAATCCAACATGATTGAATTTATAATTAAAACCTCCCTAGAACAAAGGCCATGACCTGATAGTCTCTCAGCTGAATTCCACCATTCACTGAAGAACTGAAACACTTTTTTTTCAAGTTATTTCACACACTTGGAAAAGAGAGAAAGCTCTTGAACTCCTTCTATGAAGCCAGCCTTATTTAAATACCAAAATCAGACAGAGACACAACAAGAAAATTAGACAGATATCCACATAAATTATCAATAAAATCCTTGCAAAACAAATTCAAGAACACATCAAAAGTATTTCCTGCTCAATCAAGCAAGTTTCAACCCAGGGATGCAGGGATGGCTCAACATACAGAAATAAATAATCATAATATACCACATTAGCTTAAACACAAAAACCACTTCATGACAAAAATGCCGAGACTGGGGATGGAAAGACCATATCTCAACATAATAAAGGCTATATATAAATCACCTAATTCATACTAAATGAGGAAAGACACAAAATGGTCTCTTTGGAACCCAGCTTCATCAGACTTTCAATATGGACTGAAGACCAGTGGCAGTTAGAAATCCTCCAGATTTTCAGGGCCAGTTTGTGACAGCTGAGAAATCTATACTTCTGGACTGAGCAGCTACCAGTCTGCAGACAGCTATTGTTGGATTGCCCAGTCTGTATTCTGTAAACTATCCAGTAGTCTCCTTTTAAAACACGTATGTATTCTATCATTTACATTCTTTAAGAAAATACTAATATGAGAAATATAAGGATATTCAAAACATTGATAAGCTTGTATTGAGTCCTTGCTAAAATTAATACATTGGTAAAACAATTGCAGTGTCTCTCACCAATGGACCTGCTGCTCTGGTCTTACTGTAGGGCTGCATCTTCTTGTTCATTGATTAGCTCCACAGACGAGCCTTGCCAATCACACGTTAACAGTGGGCATATGACATTCATGACAACCAATAATATCTAGGAAAATTAAACTATAAAATTCCTTTAAGTTTTAGAATTTCTATAAAAGCATTTTAACATAATAGGTCATGTTGTGTTTGCTAGTATGAAAGTAGAGAATAAATGATTTTGCATATTCAAATGGTGTTTTCAAAGATCACACATGTTTTAGCAAGCTCTTGCTTCCCAGAATTTGTAGTGTGAAATATGGAAAATTTCAGAGGCTTTGAAATTCAGAGTTTTCTCCTCTTTTTTGGAGAGTGGCTGAAGGCCAGGTAAGTCAGTATGAATGTTTTTATATTGACAGGAACTTTGGTTGGTGGAACTGGAAAGGGTTTCTCCTACAATATTTCATGTAGATTTTCTCTTCTACTTTATCTTGGGGTCCTCTTCTGAGTGAAAGGGTATGTGTTATGTTTGCAGGTGGTTATTAACTGCTCATGATCATTAGCAGCTAATCAGTAGTAAATATTCAAAGAAAAGAAAAATATCATTTTGGTTTACCAGTCTTGCTTCATATTATGTAAAACCTTTGCTATCTTACCACTTGGAATAGGCAATATGTATTTTTCTTGTATCTTATTACAAAATCATACCCTAGAGAATCTAAGTCAGTTTTGGCATTATTAATACACTGTAAAAATGCCACATATTTTCTAATTGACCTTTTCAACACTATCTCTGCTAGCCTTCCTAACTCTAATCTGTTTCCTTCAAGATGTCCCAAATGTGTGAAAACAATTCTGTCCTGTCATTCTAAAATTAATTCTTTTTTTATTCCTAGTTTTAAATGACCTTGGACAGGTTTTTTTTTTTTGTTGTTGTTGTTGTTTGTTTTTGAGTTAGGGTCTCACTCTAGCCCAGGCTGACCTGGAATTCACTCTGTAGTCTCAGGATGGCCTCGAACTCATGGTGATCTCCTACCTCTGCCTCCTGAGTGCTGGGATTAAAGGTATGCATCACCTGCCCAGTTTAGCCCTGATCTTTTCTCTGCTTTACTCATAACCATCCTTCCTTCCCTCCTTATATTCATGGTTTCTTCCCTGCACAAACTTACAAGTTTTTCTTCATAAAATTGCTATTTTAAATCTAAAAAAATTTCTCATAATTTTACATAGAAGTTCATATATTTTACTTAAAAGTACATTTTCTAGAAATTGAGCAATAAACATAAGCAACTAAAAATTAGCTTGAAACTTAGTAACACATTTTGTGATTATTCATAGCAACAGTAAGTAAACAGTGATGAAAAGTATTGGTTTACAAAACAAATGTACACAAAGACATGACTGTATCTGGACATACTTCGTTGACACGTAGGCTAATTGGTTGCTGGTAATATGTAAAAGAATTCATAATTATAGATGAGGAAATAGATCAAATCCAAAAGAAAATATATATCCAACCAAACAGGGAATGAGTAATTAAATTGGATTTCACTTTTTATAACTATTGATAGCCAATAAATTTTGAAAACAAAATACATTATTTTCACATGAATGTTTCATTTCTTATGGAAGCTCATGATGTGGTTTTGTAGTTCATTGTGAGTGATGAGCATGTTGTGGTGGTACACAGCAGTGTCCCAACCACATGCAGAACAAACCTGGAGGACAACCTGAGACCAGCCTGGACACCAGAGCCAGGCCTCCACCTACAGCAAACAAACACGAAAATTTGTACTTGCTTGGTAGAAACTAGTAGAGAATAAAATACAGAAAAAGAGGATACTCTATCTTATTTGCTAAGATCTACAGGCAGTTATAAATCTGTGGTAGTTTGAATGCATATCTCCCAGTAGATTCAAGAGTTTATCAAAATTTTTCTCCAGCTGCCAGGCTGGAAGGTATGTCACCTTGGCCAGATCCTAAGGTCAAGCCCTAAGGTATTTCTGGGGTTGGTCTAGATTTCCAGCTTTACATATGCAAAGAGCAGTCTGAGCTCAAGCATAAAGTTCCTGCTGTTTGCAAGTTTTGAGTGTTGAGTGTGTTTGCTTGCTTGAGGTGCTGGTAATAAGTTCCTCTCTGCTTGGATCTGGGAAATGGGCCAATCTCTTTCACCATTCTGGAACTTCCACTGGATCTGTTAGTTCAATAAATATTTTCCTCCCAAAACTGTGCCTGGTTTGGAGATTCATCCTAGCAGCATGTGGCTGATTACAACAAGAGCTTACACACCAATAACATAAATTTTGCTTCCAAGTATGTATTGATTAAGGTATTAATATAATATTTACAAAAATTAGAACTCTACGGAAAACAATTCAAGCACATTGAAATAAATCAGCTAAGTGTTTTGAATTCCAGTTAAAAGAACCAATAGTTTGTTTTTGATAAAAAGAATAAAGCAGCTTTTTGTCTAAAAGTGTTCCCCTTGTTAATAGAACAAGGGAAAAAATGAAATAAACTGCAGTTATCATGGAGAGCAGTGTGCATCTAAGCAAACGTAGTTATCTCCTTGGCAATGGAGCTGATATAAAATATTCCACTTTCCTATTGTGTAGAATCACAAATGTTTTTCAAGTGTTTGATAATTTTCAGAGCACAGATTTTCATTACTGATTACATCACCAGAAGAATTTCTGTGTAAAATGTATATTATTCAATTGAATTAAACTGTTAAAACTGATGGAAATGCATCAATTATATTCATTCTTAAATTATGAACTGCTGATGTGAGTTATATGGAAACTGTTTAAATTGGCATACCAAGTTTGGGCTTATTCATTTTATTCTCATTAAACAAGAGTCCCACATAAGCTACTACCAAAACTGATATCTTAGAATTACAGTCTGGTTAGAAACAATACACATACGTTACAAAATTGAGCAATTTTTGCTGTATTATTAAAAGAGTAGGAAAGATAAAAGATATCTAATATATTTTATTATTTAAAAATGTGTAATTTCTTGAACAAATGTGTCTAGACTTGGTTTATTAAAAAAAGAGATATAAAGTTAGAATTTAACTCCAGAATAACATCTCTATCCTGAAACATGTTTTGCAATATAAAGGCTACTTGTGTTACTTTTGAATTTTCAATTTGCCCATTTTTCAATTGGAAAAGGTATCATTTGCAACCTATCAAAAGAGCTCAAAAAAGTTTAATGAGGTGACATATCCAAAATGTAATCTAAAGGAAAAATATTTTATTATCTCTGTAGATAATACCTCAGCTTGACTGAAGAAAAAGATACCACAAGATATGATTGTGTTGTGATAAAGGCAGGGACTATCATGTGTAGGAAGTCGGCATCATGAAAGGCAGCTTAGAATAGTACAACAGGATTACCCAGAATCTATCTGATGCTGGTAAGAAGATCATGAGCCAGATGAAGTGTAGTCTTTTATGACAGGCAGGAGAATATATCAAAGCCATCCTTGCTAATTTCAAAAGCCATCTCCTTCCTATGGAGGTGTGAACATTACTTCAGACAGCATGCTGGCTCTGCTGGACTTCTGTGAAGATGCAATGACTCCATGTGTGGGTTTATTAAAGAAGGATTTAGGAATGAAAAAGACCAGCAAGCCAAGCACTATGTATTTAGATATCAAGGGGAGAAAATTGAGTGCATGGATTTCCACATTTATTTCCCCATCAGGAATTTTCTTGCTTCATCTGAACCCTCATTTTTGTATTTTATTTTTATATTTTATTATCTGTCAAATAATAAAGCAATTTTCTTTTCAATTGATATATCTTTATAAAACAAAATAAAACAAGCTAGTTAAAAGTAGATCTTAGTTGGGTCTAGAGAGATGACTCAGAGGTTAAACGTATTTGCCCTGCAAGCCTGTAGACTAGAGTTTGATCCATAACCCCCACATAAAGCCAGGCACAAAGTGACACACATCTCAATGCAAAAATGTTAATGGAAGGTAGAGCCAAAAGAATCCTTAAGCTACACTATCCTTGCTGGTGAAAAATAAATGTGAATCTTACCTCAAACAAGGTAGAAGGACAGAACCAGCACCTTTAGGCTATCTCTTAAGTGTGGTAATTTCCTTTATGTGTGCACATGCACAGGTGCATGCACACACACACACATACATACATACACACTTAAACATAAATACAAATTTTAAAATATAAAAAAAAATAGATGTTACCTATCCTTAAGAGACAAAGTGAAAGTTAAGAGGAGAGGGGATGATATAAAATGATAGATCATAAATCATAGCAAATCCTCCATGAAGGTGAATATTATCCACAGGGGTAAACAGGGATTATGCGATCTCTGCAAGTTTAATAATCCTAGGTTTAAATTAAAAGTTTAAAGCTGTACATGGTGGCAAACACTTATAGTAGCAGCTACTTGAGAAGCTGAGGCCTGAGCACAGTTTGAGCCCAAATGATTAAAGAGACTTTACTACAAAGTGCTACCCTGCCTCTAAACAACAGCAACATCAAGCATTTCAAGATATTTCTGATCCTGAGGAAACTCATGATGCTCCGGGTCCATCGACCAAGGACAAAACCATGAGGACTGGAGACACAGGCAGTCACTCAGAGTTGGATAGGAAAGTTAATAGTTGGAAGCCTGAAGGTCACAAATCTTTGTGCTCTAAGTTTCCCCTGCCTGTGATGATAATGGAAATAATGATACATTCTCATTTGACAATTATTCCAGTTCCACTTTGAATAAAATCAAAGTGCACATGAGTTAACTAAATATATTGATTGCATTTTTATCTATGTCTTCTTTCCATTTCTATTAATAATGACACTTTGAATTTACTAATGGTCAATGGGTTTGAGATATTAAAAGACTGTAGTAGTTGATTCACTTAACCATACAGGTTCTGTTTAAATCTTTTGAATCAATTTCTAATAATCTTATTTTGAGTAAATCAGAAAATGGAATGTTTATATCTATAACTATATAATTAACAAAGTTCACATGGGATACCCAAAGTGTAAGTTCCTTAGTACCTTCTTTTAAAGTTTATTAATTAGAATTACATTTTTCAGGAAGTGTGCCCATACCAGATAACAAAGAATAATTGGTTCACATCTTCTATAAAGTCTTTGCTTATGAAACACATCTTTTAATAGAGAAGAATGTAGTTTAAAAACCATCTCTTCTATCTTTTTGGCTATCATCCACTCTCATTCCCACAAAGTGTGTTCCAAGCAATGACCATTTCAATCATTTCCACTCTCATCCCTTGATGGCACCTCATTTTGCTCAGTAATAAATTCTGTAGGTCAGAAGACAGGCACATAATGAAAAAGAACATCTCTTCTGTTATTCTCCATATGTGTTCCAAATGTTTCCTTAGCTGGGCTAAGGCAGACCATTCATGTCAAAGTAAAAATCATATTTTTTTAAATATTTAAGACAATAGTAAGAGATAAATACTCCCAATCATATGATTTCACCAATCCTTAACCTTAAAGATCTTAGGCCCTCCTACTATTTTCCATCCAGTAGTACCAAATTAGTTAATTTTTCATTAACGTGACCAAAGCCATGACCAGAAGCAACTTACAGAAGGCAGAGTTTGTTTCAGCTTAAAAATAGAGAGTACAGTCAAGAGTATGGAAGGTACAGCCCAGCATGGGGGTAAAGGCAAGGCAGCAGAGGCTGGAGGTGCTGGTCATATTCTGTTCATAATGAAGAAGCAGACCAGGTACTTCTGGGTCTCAGCTTGCTTTCTGCTTTTTATACAGTCTAGGACTCCAGCTCATGGATTGGTGCTCTCCACAGGTAGAGTGGGTCTCCTCACCTCAACCTAATTTAGAAAATCCCTCACAGACATTCCCAGATATCTATTGCCATGGTAATTTTAAATCCTGTCAAACTGACAACCGAGGTTGACCAGCATAAGTGATACACTGTGGATAATTAGTATGCACACTATTTTATATGACAGAATGAATATGTGTGCATGATATTTTGGTTAGAGGTAGAGTAGCATGTTATGATCATATTTTAACTTTGCTGATCAATTAAAGAGTCAGCTTTTTCATAAAAAAAATTTCCATTAAGTGGGATTACATGAAATATGTTTTAAAACCATGATTTTTATTAGATTATGATAATTCTCAAGTGTCCTACCACTTGGTTAGGCATAAAAATTTTGGATGTGGGCAAATATTTGGATCAAATAAAGTCACAGGGTTAGTATCAACTATGATGAAACTAAAATTCTGATGTGCTGACTTTGAGCACACAATGTTAAGTTCCTTGGATTCTAGTCTCATGAGCAATGGTAAAAACAGAGCATCAGGGGAAGGGAAATGGGTGGCTTAATGTAACTGAGCCAGGCCACAGTATGCCAGAAAATTTGGGAAACATTTCTCAGGATATTTCTTTGGGGTTGTTTGGGATGACAGAAACAATTCAATTAATGGGCTGCATAAGGTGGGATGACTTCCACAATTTAGAAAGGCATCACTCTACTAGCTAAAGGGTTGCATCGGGCGAGGGGTGCATGATGACTGCCCTCTGCTTGCTGTCTTGAGAGGGTCTCTATGTGGAGGCCTGTGTGGAATGGCATGCATCTCATATCTGGAGCTGAACAGGGTCTGAGACTTCACAACAGACAAGGATGCTGAAGGAGGAAGCTGAGAACACTAGAGAGTGAACAGAGAAAGAATCCAGAGATCTGCAGAAGGAAGCTCTGAGAATGCTGATCAGAACACAAATGAGAAAAAAAAGCACCTGGAAAAGTCTAATATGTACAAATTGCCTTATCACTTTACTGAGAAATGTCGAGAGTTAAGCCCAGCACCCAGCACCTGCAAAGTCATCAGGTGAATGCAGGCAGGTTCCATTGCCCTCGGAACAGCTAAATGGACTGTAGAAGTGTGCACAAGCCAGTAGCAAACAGGAAAAGACAAAAGCTCTGGTGTGTTTCTTGCACTTCCTAATACACAGCCCTCCAGTGTAAGGGTCTCTCATTATAGAGGCAAGACTTCCTCAGTTAATCTTGCCTGAAAAGGCCCTCACAGGGCTGCATTCTTAATCTGGTCAAGTTGACAATAGAATTTAACCATCACAAGCCCACCTTTTGTCAAATTGACACCAGGCTATATGTCTTTAGGCCATGCTCAATTTCCTATTAAATATAATTACAAGGTCATAATTCCTTCTAACATGATATGACAGTCCCAGCAATACACTGTTCTTCACCCAAATATAATGGAAAATCTCTGAAGGAATGCTTAGCATCTAATAGCTAATCATTAAAAAAGTTTTAATAACACTGATATTAATTCAATCAATATCAACTATGTAGTAGAAAAATAGAGGAAAGTAAAACAAAGGTATCTTTATATTTCTAGATATATGCATAAACACTCAGCAAATAGGAAAAAATATTTATGTTAATTACAATCCTTATTACCCAAAGAAATATTGAAAGCAGCAGGTAACGTTAGAGTTATAGTGTTAGTGAAGGTTGTGTGTTTGTGTGTGTGTGTGTGTGTGTGTGTGTGTGTGTGTGTGTGTGTGTGTGTGTGCTGGATCAACAGAATCCAACCTGTCATACCCCTATGTCCCCCTTTAAAAAAAAAGGTTCAAATAAGTTTTGAGAGTCAAAATCCCTTCTTCCCTACACATAAAATAAAGATTCCTCACTCATGTGTTGTCAGTCCTTTGCCAGCATAATAATTTCTCACATATTTCTGCTTTTTGTTGTTCAATAAAATTACCGATTAGTGCCTAGGAGCAAAAGCAGCTGCCACAGGGGCACGAGAAGTGGCAGGCTCTAAGAAGTGGATAGCCCACTCTTGGGTCATCATATCCAAGAGTCAGTTCTAGAATTCCAGAACAGTGCCCCAATTGGGCACTGGAGCAGTTTTGTCAACTCATGTAAAGTAGTTTCATTTAACCTCTCTTTTTGTTATTTTTTTAATTGGTTTACAAAATAATAGGTTTCAGTATGGCTTTTTCATTTATCCTTACTTTTGGATTCCCACCAAACCCCAATCCATAACCTACCCCTCCACCCCTGATTAAAACTTTTCTACTCCATTGCCCCCTCTTACTTTCATACCACATGTGTTATATGCTGTCTTCCTTTAAAACCTGTTTCTCCCATCTTCCCATAACCCTGCTCTAGCTTCCTGGACTCTAATAGTACTCTCTCCAAATTAAAATCAGATATCAAAAAATTCAAATCTAGGGTCCATGTATAAAAGAATATATGGGGCATTTATGTTTCTGGGCCTGGTTAACTTTATTCAAAATTATATTTTAGAGTTACTCTTACTTTCTTACAAATTTAGGACTTTTTGCCTTCCTGGGCCATCCCAATCTTAATAAAAATATTTTGTTTTTCTCCATTTTAACATGATGTTGGATAGAGAGTTGTCCTACGTAGGCTTTATTACATTAAATAAATAAATAAACAAACAAATACATAAATAAATACATAAATAAATACATAAATAAATAAACAACCTTATTACCGACAAAAAAACACTAAGAATACACAATGGAGAAAAGACAGTTTCATCAAAATCTTTAAAATTTGGTGGGAGGAAAAGTGGATTATACATGCAGAAGAAAGAACTTACATCCTTATCTTTTTGCCTTGCACAAAAATTTACTCCAAATGGATCAAAGACTTCCACATAAAACCTGAAACTCTGAAAAAAAAAAAAAAAACTCAAGGAAAAAGTAAGGGAGACACTTTAATGCTTACACGTAGGTAAAAACTGTTTGAATAGGACTGTGGCCATTCAGGAAATAAGTCCAACAGTCCACAAATAGGGCCACATGAAATTGAAAAGCACCATTTGTCTAGTTTATTACTTTCACCACTCTCAGTATATGGAACCACCTTTGCATCTCTGGAATAAAACTAATTTGAGAATAAGAAATTGTCATTATCATGTGTTCCTGTATTTGGTTTAGATGTATTTTGTTGAGTATTTTTGTATATATTCTGATCAGGAAAATTGTTCAGGAATTTTTGTATTTTTCTTTTTGTTCTATCTTTATCTGATTTTTAGTATGAGGGTAAACCAAGCTTCAACAAAAACGAAGTTTGATATTGATCCTTCCTTTCCTATTTGATGTAATAGTTTGAGAATCATTGGTACTTGCTCTTTTTAAAAGTTCAGCAAAGCTTACTAGCTAATCAATTTAGGCCTAGACATTTTTATGGGAGATTTTTTTTAATAACTGCTTCACTCTCATTGCTTAACTGCTGAAATTGTTTGATCTTGTTTTAATTTTGATAAGATATTTGTGTGTAGAAATTCATTTTATTTTAGATATTCCCATTTACTGGAGTTCATCTTTTAAAGGTATGTCCCTATGATTTTCCAAACTTCATTGGTATCTGTTATATCTCCTTTTCATCTATGATTTCATTAATTTGCATCTTCTCTGTTGTTCTTTTTATTTTCAGTAAAGTTTTAACAATCTTGTGTTATTTTTGTTGATTCCATTTTTGTTGATTTCATTTTGTTGATTGTCCTGATCTTTACTATATCTTTACATTGACTGATTTTTTTTAATGGAGTGGGGTGGTTGGCTTGTTCTTTTTCCAGGGCCTTACGGTGTACCATTAAGTTACTTACTTTTGACCAGACTACTTATAATTTGTAGATTTTACATCTTAATAGTATCCTAAATATCTTGAAAGTCCTTTTGAAGCGTATTAATTCATCATTTGTTGTTGTTGTTGCTGTTGTTGTTGTTGTTGTTGCTGTTGTTGTTCTTGGAATGTTCCAATTCCTTCATCTTGTCTTTTAGGCAAGTTATTCTGTCCTCCATTCATTCTATTGATGAGAAATTTTCCTGAGTTGTTTTTATTTGACTTATGGTTCATTTTCAGTAGTTTAAATTGGTTTTCTTCAGTATTTTTATCTCCTACCATCTGTTTGAATTCTCTGTCTCAAATTTTATCAAATTCACTCTTACAGGCCATTGTTTGTGGTTAGTGAATAGTAATTTTTTTTTTTTACATTGCCTTGAGTTTTCATGTTTCTTGTATTTCTGCATTAGGAATTTTGCATCTCAGCTTACTTCATTGTTTTGATTTTCTGTTTCTTTTATTAGCTGTGGTTTTGGGCATGTCATTCAAAAGATATATCATTAGTCTAGGCATTCTTGGAACCTGATGTGTCCTTTGCAATATTTTCAGAGTTGAATACTTATAGCAGGAATGGCTTAAACTGCTGGCTACACCTGCTAAGCAAATGCCAGAGTAGTGAATTAACAACAGTGATCTCTTTGATTTCAGTAATTGTTAGTGGATAAATTAGTAAGATTGGCATTGTGTGTACTAGGAATTTGGTTACTTAGTAGAGTGTTTAGATGAGGACCAATATTAACTGAAAAAAGATGAAGGTGGGAAGTTTCTGGAACAAGAAAATTGTGCTACTGCTGGGCTTGACAGATTTTAGAGGTTGTAACTGCTATGGAAAGTTGTAGAATAAATAAGACTGAATAAGGAAGAGAGAATACAGGAAGAAGTTGGAAAGATGGTGAGTGTATGAGTTGTACCTGGAAAGAATAGCAGAGAGAATATAACAGTGGGATAAAGTTGCAGAAGAATCCCAAAATTCCAGTATGCAATATAGAAACTCAAACAAGACAATCATGAAATAGTTATTCAAGGATAAAAGCTAATTTACAGATATTGTGTCTGTCTACAAAATAGCATGTATGTATTATCTTGCCTTTCATTTCCCAGGTTCTGTTAGTGGGACTCCTTTCTACCACTTTACCTTGTAGACTAGACAGTATTTTGAACTGAATAAAAGTGAATTTCAACATACAACTAAAAAAGAATGTGGAAGGGATTTTATAGCAATAGACATCTATGTTAGAACAGAAAAATGTCCTTAAATCCATAAGTGAATTTTTTACCTTAAGAAAATAGAAAAAAATGAAAGAAATATACTCTAGGTAAATAAAATTAAACAAGTAAATGTTATACAATAAATTAAGAAATAGAATTGCCATAAATGGAGGAAATCAATGAATTTAGTAGATAACTTTTTATTAATATCAAAGTTGCCTGATATCTCATGAAGGAATTACAAAGAAAGAACGAAATATAAAAGAATTAGCATCAAGAATATGGTTCATATTTTCTCACATTAGGCATGTATAATAAATATATAAGCTTCATAAGTATAAAGATAAAGTAGAATGAAAAATATTGTGAAGATACTTAAGCCAGTCAATTTGAAAATTTATATGCTATTGACCAATTCTTTAAAAAATAAAAAAAAATTATGCAATAAGGTACTCATATATTGTTGCAGTCAGCATTCTAGTTGCTGCTAAGAAAGAACCCGAGCAAAAACTGCTTGTGGAGGAATGGGTTTATTAGGCTTATGGACTTGAGGGAAAACGATGGCATGAGCAGAAGGGTGGACATCACCTCTGCCACAGCACTGCAAACAATGTCAAGAAGGTGTGCCAAATACTGGCAAGGGGAAGCTGGTTTATAACCCCCATAAGCCTGCCCCCAACAATATAGTTCCAGCAAGGTTATAAAACCCAAACTGCCATCAGTTGAGGATCAATTATTCAGAACACATTCATTTGTTTGTGGGGGACACCTGGATCAAACCATGACCTATATCTGCTAAAGAAATTGCACATGTAGTTTAAAATCATTCTTACTAAGAAAATATTCATCTCAGCTGGATTTAAAAATATTGAATGTTACAAGCATTTAATAACTATATAACATCAAGTTTAAAAAAATTCCAGACAATAAAAACAGTCAGTATGAGGACAGAAACAAACACACAAAAAGTCAGAATTTTATAAAACCACTAAAATTGTTTAAATATGAAATATTTAAGGATGGATCTAACATGCAAAAAGGTTTAACATTAAGAAATACAAACAAACCATTACAAAAATAATAATTAAATAAATGGGAGCTAACCATACTAATGATTAAAAGGATTCAAAATTTCTTTATTAAGAAATTAAATCTTCTGATGCTTATATATAGTATAATGCAATCTCAATAAAACTTATATGCGTGTGTTATATCAATTTTAAAATTCACAGGAAACTGCAAAGATCTTAGAAGAGAATACAATACTTTAAGACATTAAAAATTGGAATAGTAACACTTCTATACTTAAACACTTATTATTGAATCCTAATGTCCAAACAGTGTGGCATTGACCCGGTCTTTGGGTCAGTCAATGAAGACCCTAAGGGAGGGGGTGAGAATGAAAACGGACAAGAGACACAAAGAATGGAGACAAGACAGGTGTCTGATCAAGTCTCGATTTATTGGAGCTAAAGCAAATGCTTATAAACCCTCTCGCAGGAGGAAGTACCTGGACGCTTGCATAGGAACTTGTGTAGCTGGGTTGCTAAGCAACCTGATGCAAGGAGGTCATGTGATTTCCAGGAGGAAGCCTCAAAGTAAACTTAAGCAGAGAAATAGAAACTTAGCATTGGTTAGTAGAGAAAATGGCAGAGACCTTCAAAATGGATTTGATGCAGTTAAGGCACAATAAGCACCTCCCCACATGGCATTACAATAAAGATTAACTGATAAATAGAAATAGGAAATAACATCCCAGAAATGTATACATACAATATTTCTTTTCCTACAAAGCTAAAAGGATATTCGTCTAGCAAAGGAAACTCTTTTCTGATTAATGCACTAAAATATTTGGGTATCCATTTAAACCATAGATATAAAAATTGGTCTAAAATATGGTTGAGATCTAAGTTTGAAACCTACAATTATAAAACTCTAAAGTAAAACCATATGAAAAGTCTTACCAACTCAGGTTCAGCAGAAATTTCAGTTGTAATATTTACTATATTTTTAATATAAATGCTGTATAATGTTGGTGTCTCTGTTGAGAATTCCCTGGTATTCTAATAGGTTTTACTTTTTTCTTTCTTTCTTTTTACTAATTGTAAGTTAGTACACAATGTGTTAGCTTCCATTTCAGCATTTTTATACATATGTGTTATTTTACTTTGTTCTAATTATTCCCTTTCTCCCACAAATGTCCCCTCTAGTTGGTCCCCTATCTTCCACCAAAATAGCCCTTCTTTGTACTTCCGTGCCATACATATTCCATTATTCTCTTGTTTCCCCCTCCACCTCCCTTGAGATATTGCCCTTCCTCATATCCATATTCATAACATATAAAAATATTCTTATCATAATTTTGCATATAAGAGAAAACAGGTTATTTGTCCTTCTGCTTCTGGCTTATTTTGTTTAAGATATAGCTTCTAATTTTATACATCACATGCAAATGTCATAACATCAGTTTCCTATGCAGCTAAATAAAAACCAAAGTATATATTCCCAGTACATATTTACCCCATTTTCATTATCTAGTCATCTGTTGATGGACATCTACGCTGGTTCTATTTTTGTTGTTTTTGTTGAATTCTTGTTTTTTGTGAACTAGGTTTTCACTCTAGCCCAGGCTGATCTGGAACTCTGACAACCCAGGCTGGCCTTGAACTCACAAAAATCCTCCTACCTCTAGTTGTACTTCTTGGCCATTATTAAAATTACAGCAATGGAAATGAGTATGTGAGTATCTGCAGTGTGTGGATCTGACTTCTTTGGGTCTATAATTGGAAGTATTGTAACTCCATTTTCAGATTTCGATGAGCTTTTGCATTGACTTCTACAATAGCTGCAGCACTTAACATTCCTGCCAATAGTTGATAAGGGACTCTCTTTCCTCACATTCTTGCCCATACTCGTTATCATTGGTTTTCTGATGATAGCAATTCTAAATTCCTTTAGTTTTTATCTCAGCTGCTTCTTTTATCCCAGGGTTTAATCACTTTTTGGTAACCCAGAGTCTTAGATATAATTGTTGTGTGTGTTTGTTTTATAATTGATCATGAATATACAATGTCCTAGATCTGGTCTCCATAGGGAAATTTCTTCCTTCTGCTTCTTCCAGTCTGTTGGAGCTGCTTTCTGTTGTGATATTTCTTTCCCTCCCTTCCTCTTCCATCCTCCTTGCAAATAAATAAAAAGATAAATATATTTTTTAAAAAATTCTTTTTAAACAACTGATTAATTATTGAACAATTTCTTCTTGCAAAAATAATTGCAACATTGCATGGGGTACGCATATAATACATGTTTATGAGAATATGGAGAGGCCAGTAGGGCATATTTATTTTAAGGAGTACTTTAGTTAATTATTAAACCAATAAAAAGCATAAACTTTGTTTCTAATGACTTCTATGTATGTACCATAGGAAGTGTGCAAAATATGGAACACAATTTGTTTCTTTACACTAATAAATGTATTATCTTATGAAAATTAATGTAGATGATACAATTTTCAAGCAGATTAATGAAATTGATAAATAAAAAGGTTAGGCAAAATAGAGAAGATAGGCAAACAGAGATACATAGATGAAGAGAGATATGTCGATGTTACATAGATCGATTGATAGATAGCTATTACAAGACTTTTTTTTGTCTGGCTATTTCTCAAAAATCTTAGGACAAACTATTACTCTTGCATTTAATCTCTCAGAGAAAACCATCTCCTCATTCTTTTAGCAAAATTATATTGACATTTTGATAGTTTCTGTAAACTTGAAAAATTATCAAACATGTTTGGTTTTCAAATAACAAGGAAGAATTGCTTGTTCTATCTGACTTAACAATGTGCCGAGTCTTTGCAAATAATGCTGGCTGATCAGCTAAAAAATACCACGATGGGAAATGTGCAGGGAGAATGATGGAAACTCCAGACACTGATTGTTCTGTTAGCATTGGTGCAGTTCATCACTTAGCATCATTAGGCACTGATATGTGTTCTGTGTAAAGGAGAACTTCTGGTTCTCCAGTCAACGTGAGCACTCTTTCACAAAATTGGCACATATATATCTAATATATTGGTGGCTTAAGAGACTTAGCAGTATAATAATTAGTCACATTTAAAAATCATTCCAATATTGCATTACACAATATTAAATTAGAGTGAATTCATCGAGGATATTTTTTTTGTTTTCAGGATTTCATTATGGCAGTGATAAATAGCATATAATTTATGACATTGTGATTTAATAATTAAAATGGCTCTTATTATTTTGTTTACTACTTTCTCCTCTCCAGATACCATAATTCTGCTTTGTGATTAGTAACAAATCTCATTCCACATCACGTTTTAATAGAACTTAGCATGGACAATTTTCTATGCAGATTCAATTTCAGCCTGAATTGCACTAATCCTTTGATTGGACTCAAGCACTGGGTCCCCATAGAGCTCCTGATGCACCGACTCTTCATAAAAGTAACAAAATGTGGACATCACGCTTACTGCTCACCCTAGAAAAGTGTGGGGCTTGCACCTGTTCCTCTCCCTGGTGAAGTATGGGCACCACATTTGCTCCTCCCCCTAGTGAAATGTGGGACTCACACCTGCTCCTTACCCTAGAGAAATGTGGGTCTCACACATGCTCCTTATTCTGGTGAAAAGGCCACAGGACTCTCATAATTGTTAGTTTTTTTTTTTTTGAGCTAGATTTATACCCAGGAGACTAAAAGCCTTTTGCAAGGTTTGTGCCTCAGGTGCTGGCTCAGTGAACCTTTTGATGCTGTTTTCACCGAAGGTTCCTTCTTTAAACAGGACACATAACTTTATTCTCCAAGCAAATTAAATGTGCATGGATATGTCAGCATGCATGGAAACAGTTACAAGTGAAAATGTAAACATGTTTCTATGTTGTGTATTTGAATAAAAATGAGATGGATTTGTCTTTCTTCTTTCTTTTAAATACAGGATCTCATATAACCCATGATGGCCTCAAATTTGTGATATAATCTGAGTGATCTTCAATTTATGAACATGCAGAATCAATTGTTTGATTGTTGGATTACAGGCATGCCCCAACACCCTTGCTTGAAACAGATTTTCTTTCTGCCAAAGTTTTCTGATGTTCTCAAAGAGTAATGAATTATTTGTGCTCAGGAAACTATTTAGAACCCGTGTATAGCCACTATGGTATCCTTCAAAAAATTACTGATTTGTACAATATACTTTGAATTAGACAACCCATGTTTCTGGTTTTTCCCTGTCTGAAATATTAGTTTGTCTTAAAAATCAACATATGGATAATTTGTGACTCATGTGATAGAATAAGGTTTGTTAGTCCATAGTCAGAAGGTCATTAAAACAACAGCTCCTTGATGACATGGAAATTATGGAGGGGATCCTTCACTTCACGAAGCTTCATGACTAATTCAGGTAAGTCACCAGGACAGCTTTACTTCAGTGGTATGAACATAGACTTGAGGCTATCAAAGTTGTTGCTCAAAAATTTATGGTACGTGGAATTGTCCATATTCATGCATACCACATACACAATTTTTCCTAGAAAATATTTAATTTTAGTACACTCAGTTTAAAAATGTACTTATGTATTAATTTCAGGGGAAAATGGAAGAATTATTTTTTATGCTATTACTTTTAAGAATAGTTTTCAAACACGTTGTCTTATTCATACACTTACTTTGTTTGCTGGAGCATTGTATAAAACAATGTTCAGTGTATTTCTCAGTTGCTTTTTTTTCAGATATTTAGTCACAGCAATGAGGATATAGCTATTCTAGAAAAATATATAATCTTTAATGCTTGAAGAATGGCTTTAACAACATGTTATCAAATAAGTTTTACAGAATAAACAAAACATGGTTTCTATTGTGGCAAATATGGCACACTAGGAAATCAGAAAAGAAATGATATAATAAATAACTAATATACCAGTTGAAAGAGTCTCTTAAAATACAGAATTCTTATAAAAAGAAAGGTCTATATAATAAAAAAGGAGTAAGCAAAGTGTTGAACTAAACATAGTTGCTAGAACAGGTATGTATCTAGAGTGTGGTATATACCTGGAAACTTTGAGTTTTTGTTTTAATAACTCATGAAGAAAGCAGAAGATATGGCATAAGGATTACTCATGGTACAAAGAATGTACATTAGAGTGACAGCACTGTAGAAAATTACTGCAGTTAGTAATAGCAAATAACAGCATTCCATTATGACAACATTGAGCATCAAAATCCTTCCAGTGAGTCTTCAAACATTGTGCTTGAAGAGTCTCACCTCACTTCAGTTCCTACTCCTGCTGCTACCTGGAGGGGAAATGATCTTTGAGAGAACAGTTAAGCCTAACAGCATATAGGTTTACACTGCAAATTCATGACAACTGTGAAATTGGAGCACCATTTCAAGCCTAGATCTGAATATAAAATGGCCCCAGGTACCAGGGCACTCAAGTGATTGTGTGAGCAAATGCAAACTTTCTCCAATGAAACTCAGCAGCAGGGGAGATGCAGTCCAAAGAAAGGGAATGACAACTTTTTCTGAAGATCACAAATCTTCCATGGAAACAATCCATTAGAAAAATATAGAATCAGAAAATTAATCAATAACAGACTCAGACCAGCCCCCCAAATACCACAAGGCCTACATTATCATATGGAAAATTAATAATAGATTAAATACAAATTTAAAGTCTAAAAATATGAGCAAGGATTGTAATAACATTGAAAACCAACTAACTTGCAAATAGTCAAATATAAACTTTGGAATTTCTAATGCAATCATTAGATGATGAGGCTTATGACAGTTGGTTCAATGAGTCTGCTTGAATGCAGATGAGCAATAAATGAGTCTGCTTGAAATGCAGATGAGCAATAAGAGAAATGTAAAATATGTTTAATAAAATAAATATTAGGAACAACAAGAGATATTGGTAAATTCTAAAGTGAGAATACTAAAAGTTTTGAAAATGGATCATAAAAATAAGAGAGAAGAGAAACTTTAAAGGTAGTTGATAAAGAAATTTTCTGAAGTTTGTGGGAGAAATTCACATTCAGAAATCTCAAAAAGTGATAAACATCAGTAAAATCATAGCAAACTAAGAAATCTTCAGAAAATGTACACATAAAAGAGAACATTCACAACACGCAGAAAGAAAAATGGGTCATGGGCAAATGATCGGCATTAGATGTATTAGTGACTTGACAATAAAGATACTGGAATATGACTACTAAATCAACAGCCAAAAATGATTTCTCTCTTAGAGTGTGTGCTGGGACAAGCTATCGTGAAGTAAGGAAAGAAAAGTGAACACATTCACATGGAGGAAGTAAGTGACTTCAGTAGCTGGACAGGGACATTCATGTCCCACAACTAGGTCCAAGATACTTAAATATCTGGTTCTTTTTTATTATAAATATATGATTAATTATATGATCATATTACTATTAGTTATGTTTTCACCAGGTTATACTCTTAAGTCCCGAGGGCCCTCCTCAATGAGGTTATTGATAATCACTGTGGGATCATGAGTGTGCCAGTCAGTCTCTGTTTGGGGAGGAAATTCCTCAGAGTACACCTTCCTAAGCTTTGGCTCTTACATTCACTCTGCTTCCTTTTCTGCAATGTTCTTTGAGCCTTGGAGAGTGTATTATAAGTCTCCTTTATTGTGGAGCTCTTGAAGCTTCTAATTTTTTTTTTTGAGTTTTGAGTCTCCTCAGTGTCTATCTCCACCTCCCTGGAAAGGTTTTCTGGCTCTCCATGAGAGCAGTACTCTTGTTGAATCTACTGCTTTCACTGTAATGTTTCATGTGCCCTGATAGGTGTGAGAGAAGAGACTTATTTCATGCTAGCCTGTCAGCATTTTTTTCTTGTCATTCTGCTGGATCTTGGGCCTCCTTTGTATTCACTGTCATGTGTAAAAAGCAAATTCTGTAACCATGAGTGAGAGTTGAATGGATCAAAGGGGACAAACAGAAATTTGGAAGAATTTTTGATAGGATTAATCCTCCTTTTAGGCAAGAAACAGTGGAAACTTCCCTCTAGGGTCTATAACATTCCATGCCATTGACTTCTGACTTGGTTCTCAGTACCAGGTATGAATTCCCTCCCACTGAACCAGCCTCATATCCAATCAGAGAACAGTTGATTACCACCATAACCTTTGTGTTACTTTTGCACTGTTAGGTACGTCTTATCTGGCTGATTGTTTCTGTAGCTTGAAAGATCCATTGTTGATGACATTTATCCTCCAACATCTTGCGTAGTGTTTTCCAACACTATTAGAGCTAGCCAGCAGAGAACTGGCTTCCAATGTCCTGTGACCACAGCCTATGGTGTCTTCATCAATAGGGTCATACCATCAATCTCAGATGGGTAAACAAGTGCTTTGGTAAAGACCTATATTGTTTTTGGAGACTCATGAGCCACTTTGACCAACAGTTCACTATTGGGGCAACCCAATTCTGTCACAGAGATTTGCCAGCAACTGTGTATGGTTTTAGGATAACGCTTTCTCCAATCCTGCAAGGTACTTCTGCCAAAACTACCCCTCCCCCACATATATTAACAGAGTTATTTGTTTTAATTAGTGAAACAAGAGGTAGGTTTATATGATACTGATATATGTCATTATTAGTTTTGTGTATCTCATAACTACCCTGTCTCCCTTACCATAGTTCCTCTTAGACTGGGCCTTCCCTATTCTCTGTCCCTCCAGTTTCCTCCCTACTATCTTCTCCTCTGATTGTTCTTGGTCTATTCTCTCTCCAAGGTTCATTTCATCTTCCTTACAAGTACTACTATGCTGAGTGTGACTTAGAAACAAGTCTGATTATTCCATGTTAGGATACAGATATGAAAGAGAACACATGGCATTTCATTATGTTCCTATATAACCTCACATAGTATGATTTTAATTGGGTTCTCATGATCTACTGTGCAGGTGCACATGGATGGAGGAAATGGTTCTCTTAAAACCATTGTCTCTTGGTTCACTTTTCTCTCCCAGTAGTCAGTGTGTTCAGCCTACTCCTGGTGGAAGACTGCATTTCATGTCAGTGGTCTCTGTTTGCTCCAGCTGTGGTTGGCCAGTTTCCCCTGGCAGCTTATGCAGTGCCTTCCAGCACTGCACTAACTACCATTTGGGGGATGGTTACCATCCAGACCTTGCAGGGTCTCTCAATGCTGATAGATGACTTTCTGTGGGTTTTTTTTCAGCAACAGGATTGTACCTCAGGCCTGGTGTGGGTATTCAAGAGCTTTGACAGAATCCTGTCTTCTTTTTTGGACCTCATGGGTCACTTTGGTTAACAACTCAGTGAGGGAAGGAGCTGGTGACTGGAACCAGGAGTTGCCAGACTGATTGATTTTTTTTTACATACTTAGACTCTCTCCCCTTCTATTCATGCCCCCTCTTGCCAGAGGATGCCCACTACTTACTATATAGATTATGGTGTGCATGTGAGGATTTTGTGCTTTTCAACCACTTTTGGCTTAGCTTCCTGCTTAGGTCATCCCCCTCCCGCATCCCTTACCCCTCTTTCACAAACTCTCACTTTTTCTGACTGGTCTGTGTAGAGTTTGCAGTTAACCTGGTTAGGAACCACATATGAGGGATAATATGCAGCGTTTGACTCTCTGTTCCTTTGAGAGTTCACTTAGTAAGATCTGCTCCAATTCAGACCATTTTTCTCTAAATTTCTATATGTCATTTTTCCTTTCAGCAAAGTAAAATTCCATCATGTAAATATATCATAGTTTTGTTATCCATTCCTCCATGGATGGGAATTTGGGTTGATTCCAATTCTCCTGAGTGGAAGAGGGGGTGGAAAGATTGTAAGAGCCATGGTGGGGGAGAATTCCCAGAAACATTGATCCCCTCAGTAACAACATACAAATGGGGGTGGAACCAGGTTGACTCCTAGGCTATCCATAACCCCCTACCACATGGACTGATCCAGACTGCTCATGGAGGAGGATATGCAGCTGATTGAGGACAGGGTGGAGGGAAATTGGGGAAATGGGGATATCAGCTCATTATTTGCTCATTCAATGTATCTACTTATGGACAATAAAAAAATACAAAACACTCAGGCAGGTTATCCAAATAATAATAATAATGATAAACTCAAAGTGAACACTGAAATAAAAAAAAACTTTCATCAACTTCCTTAGTAACAAATAACATCCCAATACATAAACATATATGCACAGACATATACACATGGGTCTGCTTATGACAACAATATAATGAAAACAAAGCGAAATTCACCCAGTATATAGTAACATGCATTCTAACATTTTAAAGCAAAAATGAAGTATCTCTGAAGACACTGACATGGCCACAATCCCCAAACAAAAGTGAAGTAAAAGAAAAACCATAAATGGGTGTATTCAATATATTTTATTATACAAACTTCAAAATGGGCAATAGTAGATAATGCATTATTTAAATGTGCACAACTTTAAGACTATAAAAAGTAAAATAAATCACACACAGTTCAGCATAGTGCTTCTATTCTGGTTTATGAATAAGTGGTAGGTAATATAGAGATGAATTTATTGAAGAACACATGTAGAATATAAACACTGTTGAGTTGTAATGCTTAGGATGGATAGTGCATACATATGTTTTTACAAAAAATTATTTTTTAAAATGCACATATATGATATGTAATGTTTTGAGTAATAATAAAAAAATACCTATACAATTTGAATAGAATTTAAGGTACAAGTAGACTTAAAAGTGATCATAAATTATGAAAGGAGTACCTCAGAATAAATTTTAATGTTATGGTGTTGTCCACAAACAGGAAATTCAAAATTCAAAAGCACAGCAAGAGCAGAAGTGTGTGCCTATGAGCAAATCTTATCAACAGAAGCTGTGAGGGAACCCATTGCCAAAAAGAAGAGTGCTTAATTAACTTAGAAATCACAGGATTGTCACCATCTTTAAAGCCAATGATCATCTGGAAGTTTATAAATAAGAATGGTTGTGCCTGATGTGCCTTTAATTTCTTTCCCAATTTACAGGACCCACTGTCCCACTCCTGAATCTTGCAGTTATAGAGACAAAGCCATTCCCTAAAACCTTGGTGATAGAATTAGATGACATTGCTATCAGGAAAAAGACTAAACAATATAATTACAGGCAGGGATATCCACTCTTACTACTACTGTTAAATATAGTGCATTTAGTTTTAGCCCAAGCAGTAAGACAAGAGAAAGACATAAAAGGGATACAAATTTGAAAGGAAGAAGTGAAACTATCCCTTTTTGCAGATGGCATGATACTATACATAACAGACCCAAAGGATAGTACCAGTAAGCTCTTGAAGGTAACAAACTCTTTCAGCAAAGTGGAAATGTACAAAATTAACACACAAAATCAGTAGCCTTTCTGTATGCAAATGACATACATACAGAAAAATAATGGGGGGAGGGAAGGGTTAGGGACTTACACACCAATCTAAACCAATAATGAATGATACCATAAAATCCTTATTTTCATACAGTAAGCCCTCAAGGAAGCCATGGGCATCTTCAGCTAAGAGAGGCCCTGAATAGGGCAGGAGGTAGCCTAACCAATACAATTCACTCTGGTCTGTAACTCTCTGCCCCAGTCATTAGTCCCACATTGAGCTGTTGATCAAAGAGACCCATGAGATCCCCAAAATAAGATAGGCTTATGTCAAAGCTCTTGAATACCCACCCTAGGCAAAAGGTAAGAGCCTATTGCTGAAGATATCACAAACTATTTTCACACAATAATGAGAGACCCTGCTTAATCCAGAATGGTAGCCAACCCCCAGATGACAGCATATGTAGTGCTGAAAGACATCACATGTGCTACCATGGGAAATTGACCAAAGGTGTTCTGAGGAAAACAGAGGTCACTCTTACACAGCATTGAAGCAGAAGCAGAGGCAGAGGCAGAGGCAGAGGCAGAGGCAGAGGCAGAGGCAGAGGCAGAGGCAGAGGCAGAAGCAGA
>PVHP010009549.1:0-50077 GCA_004024765.1 Zapus hudsonius
TTGCGGAGGTGTAAGGTCTTGCTTGCAAAGCCTGCCAGCCTGGGTTCACTCCCAAGCCCTCCCTGAGACTGGTAAAATAAGTGGTGCAAGCATCCGCTGTTTGACTCACCCGTTGTTAAGATTTAGTGAACTTTCTTACAGCTGACTTTATAATTTAAAAAAATATTTTATTATTTGCAAGCAGAGAGAGACAAAGAGAGTGAGTATGGTCGCATTAGGGCCTCCAGCTGCTGCAAAGGAACTCCAGATATATGTGCCAGTTTTTGCATCTGGCTTTATGTGGGTACTGGGGACTTGAACCCGGGTCTCTATACTTTGCAGGCAAGTACCTTAACCACTGAGCCATCTCTCCAGCCCCTATGATTTGTTGTTTTTTAATATAACATTCCATTATTAAGATAAGATTCAGCATGATAAAAACTGAATTAAAAAATTTGTCATTTAGCCTGTATTTATAACCCATAAATATTGCATTTGTGCCTGAGTCTCTGTTTATATATTTACTCCACTTGGATTATAAATGATGATCAGATTTTTAAGTAGTGAGTTTACCTGCCTAGGCACTTTGTAAAATGATCGTTAAGAAGCTTCATTACTCTAATGATATTAAGGAATTTCACCTTAGGTAAAAGAGAAAATATCCATCTTAGGGATCAAGCTTATAGTATAGCTTAGTATAATATATTATAGCATAGCATAATTTATAGTACAGCAGAACACATCCTTAGTGTGCTGAAAGCCTTAAGTTTGATCTTCAGTATTGGGAGGGGATAACTATCAATTGAAATGGAAGTATATTTTTTCTATTCTTATTGCTAGGTTAGCAGTAATGTTAGTGTAATAGTCATGGGATTACTAGCAACTGCTAATATGCCAGGTACTACTATGGTTGAGGAACCATTCAGACCTCTTCCAATCTGTTCATGAATTTAACCCAGTTAGCAGCTCTATGAAATGATTGAGACACAGAAAGGTTAACATGTTTGCTGTAGCCACATTATAGTTCAATTGGCGCTAGACAAAGGTAAGTGCTGTGATGGACATGCAAAGATAATTTGTTTTCTTTCCATTTTTTTAGTTATTAGAGAAATTAAGAGAACGTTGGCTTTACACTGGCTTATGGCATGATTTGGAGTTGGTGAAGACAGTCATCGTAGAACCACAAGGAGGAGAAAAAACTGATTTCGATGAGTTACTACAGACGTACTATGACGCAATCAAGTACAAAGGAGGGAAAGGTAGCTGGAAATTCCATGATCAGTGAAAAGGTTTATTTTTTTTAAAGAATTAAAAAATATATTTTATTTACTCATTTTCAAGCAGAGAGATTCAGAGAGAGAGAGAGAGAGAGAGAGAGAGAGAGAGAGAGCACCAGGGCCACCACCTTGTGGGTCTGGCTTATGTGGGTACTGGGGAATTGAACCCAGGGCCTTAAGCACTGGAGGCAAGTGCCTTAACCGCTGAGCCATCTCTCCAGCCCGAAAAGGTTTATTTTTTTAATTATATAGAATGAAGAAGCTAGTGCTATCAGAATTTCTTATATCATTTTAAGTGAATTGCACTTGAGAGAAATTATATTTTATAATCTTAGAAAAAAAATGGTTAAGCTAAAAAAAAAAACAGCAAAAAATCCTTTGTTTAGAGTGGTCCTGTATCAGTTAGTTGTCTCATTGCTGGATCACAAGACAAAATACCCAACCAGCTGCAGCTTGGGGAAGGAAAGAGTTTATGTTGACTTACAGCTCCAGAGGGTGGAGTCCATCATGGTGGGGAAAGCATGGCAGGTACAAGAAACTGGCACCACATCAGCAGAGAGGAAGTAGAGAGAACAGTAAGCAGTTCTAGACCATTCACACCCAAGGCCCACCCTCAGTGTCTGTGTCACACTTCCTCCAGCAAGGCTCCAGCTCCTAGAGCTTCCTCAGCCTTCCCAGACAGCAGCACCAGTGGAGATTAATGTTCAAACGAAGGAGTCTGTGAGGGGCATTTTACATTCAACAGGTACTATAGTCTCACGAGTATGCTAAATCCACTTTAATAACTAGCATGGACTCAGGGGTCCCACAGTGTACTTACACACTGCTTGAAATATTATGTACAAGAAAGCAGTTAGGATAGGTAGAAATAACCCACGTTGGTACAAATTACATAGTTTGTGTTTAAATCTTATCAAATAAAGTAAACTTGCATTTTCAAAACCCAAGGAGCCAAGTTTTGCTCCCCTGTGATCTCAGCACAGGAAGCCAAGACAGGAGGGTGGCATGTTCAAGAGCCACCTAGACTCAGACCCTGGCTCAGAGCAACAAAAACTGAGGATTTTACTGCAGAAGCTATTTGAGGAGTGAATAGTTCGTAAATTGGTTTGCTGTCATATTGTATCTAATTTTGTTTGCCTTACTTATTTAAGGAAAATGAACTTTAAAAACTACCTCTCAAAACTATCTCTAATTAAGTTGGCTAACAGGAATAAATTAGTCTTTACAAAATCACACGAATAAGCAACATCTGAGAAATCTGGGTGTGCTTTTTAAAATTTGTTTTTCTGTTGCTTCAGATGGAGCCCTCCTCATAGCAGTGTGTCGTGGTAAAGTGAGCGAGGGTCTGGATTTCTCGGATGACAATGCCCGAGCTGTTGTAACAGTAGGAATTCCTTTCCCAAATGTGAAAGACCTACAGGTAGGCCATCACAACCCTGCAACATTTGTTATCTATTTACACATGTAAGTGTTTTGTCAAGTTAATTATATGTTTTTCTTGTATCCCCAAACATTTTCTTTTAAATCACTGGAGACTTTGAGTGAGAAAGTTTTAGTAGAAAATGTCTTATTTTTAAATATTTAAATTTTTATTTATTTGCACGTGTGTGTGTGTGTGCATGTGTGTGAGGGGAGGGAGTCTAGGGACCACAGTCTCTTGTTGCTACTACTCAACAGGTGTGATTTACAGAGCTGAGCATTGTGGCTCAAACCTAGCTCTCAGGAGACTGAAGTAGGAGTTTCATTGTGAGATTGAGGCTAGCAATCCAAAAAAAAAAAAGTGATTTTCATTTTGTGGTTCTTGGTCAGGAACATCAGTATCACCCATGAACTTGATAGAAACACATAGATTGTCAGTCCCCACCAGACTTTCTGAGTTAGAAATGCTCGATGTGGGAGGCTCATGATTTGTGTTTTATCACATGCCTACCAGTAGACTCAAGTCCCCTTGGGAACTCAAGGGTCTCTCCTTTTGTCTAGCTCACATCTCCACTAGTGTCCTTCCCTGCAGATCTTGTGATTTTAGCTGCTCCAGAATCGGATCTTTGACTTCACTTTCACCACTTGAATGATATGCTCTGTGTTCAGGAAATCATAGCAGACTGGGAGTTGGGCATAATGGAGCTCCTGAGCCAGTCTTGTGTTGTCTAATGTGTTTTCCTTGAAAATGTTTGCTCAGTTTTCACTATTCCTTATAATGGAAAAGACATTTCTAGACTAGTTAATCTTTAAAAATACCAAGGGGAGAGAGAGAGAGAGAGAAAATGGGCATGTCAGGGCCTCCTGCCCCTGCAAACAAACTCCAGATGCATGTGTCACTTTGTGTATCTGGTTTTACTTGTGTACTGGGGAATCGAACCTGGACCATTAGGCTTTGCAAGCAAGAGCCTTAACCACTGAGCAATCTCCCCAGCCCCCAAAATAGGGAGTTTTAGTAGGATAGTTACCTTCCTTATTGTTAGTACTTTAGTAGACACTATAACTTATATCATTTTATTTTTCTGGAGCAGAGCAGTCCTTGGATAATATTAACAGTAATAAAACAATATTTTCCTTACTAGCTCTTACTCTATCTTCTGGAGTTCTTCAAAAATTTTATTATGTCCTCAGGAGATATGCCACCTGACCTATATGCTTATCCTTCCAGCATCCACTGGCATTGATAGCCTTTTCTTTTTCATTTTTTTCTCTCCAAGGTATGGTCTTGCTCTAGCCCAGGCTGACCTGGAATTCCCTATATAGTCTCTAGCCGGCCTCACACTCACAGCCATACTCCTACCTCAGCCTCCCAAGTGCTGGGATAGGCATGTGCTATCACAGCCTACAGAGAGAGAGAGAGAGAGAGAGAGAGAGAGAGAGAGAGAGAGAGAGAGAATGAATGAATGAGAGAATGGTTGTACCAGGGCTTCTAGCTGCTACAAATGGACCCCAGATGCATGTGCCATTTTGTGCATCTGGCTTTATGTGGGTACCGAGGAGTTGAACTCAGGTTGTTAAGCCTTGCAGGCAAGTGCCTTAACCGCTGAGCCATCATTGATGGCTTTCTCTGTCTCCCACTACTAGTGTTACCCCTGAGGTCACTGCTGCCCACATGCTGGGCTCAGTCTCCAATTCTGAATAGCTAACTCTCCTGGACAGCAGATGCAGCAGTGCTCTGTGGAAGCCTAGCCCTGCTGTTGGCATTGGTACCTTTGCCTCTGACGTCCTGTCATTTGTCTGTGGCCCTGCAGGTTGGCACAAATGCTGCCCTGTTAAAGAGCAGTCTTCTGCCCTCGTTATGCTGTGTATCCTTCTAACATCTTAAATATAGTTTTTCTCCTAAAACTAGTGTGTTCCACATTTGCTCATAGTCTCTGTGTCTTGGACCTACACACACATTCTTCAGAAATGGAACAGTTGGTAGGCTTTATGGTTAACATGTGGTTGTACTAGATGTTATATTTACCGAGTAGCGAGGCCTGGAAATATCCACCTCAAACTTATAACTCAGATTGTATCTAAAAAGAGAGGGAAAATATCCAAAGATGCTCTTTTTACATTTTTAGTGAAAAACGTTTTATTAAAAATATGGTGAGTATATATATTTTTGTGGGTTTTTTTTCAAAAATTTTAAAATTTAAAGAAATGTGTTTGTGAAGGAAAAAAATACATTTCCTTTTGCTTTTTTCCCTTAATAGCTGTGGTCCTGGGCATTGTTCTTATACCAAACTTGTAGTCCAGGCTGACCTGGTGTACTCATTCTGTAGCGCAGGCTGGCTTTGAACTCATGGCGATCCTACCTTAGCCTCTGAGTGCCTGGATTAAAAGCTTGAGCCACGATTGTGGCTTCAGGGTGCTTTATTTCTCTGCTAGTCAGCTTTCTGTCACTTGGATAGCTGCTTCTAAGAAGGAAAGGTTTATTTTAGCTTTTCATATCTGAAGTTTCGGTTCACAGTGACTTGCCCCCATTGCCTTTAGCCTGTAGCTAAGTGGAATGTCATGGCGGGAGCATGTGGTGGAGGCAATGGCTTACCTCAGGGCAGCCAGGAAGCAGAGAAGGGGCTGGGGTCCCAGTGTTCCTTTCAAGGGCACACCCCTAGTTACCTAACTTCTCACACTAGCTATGGGCTAGTGATCAAGCCTTTAACACACAGGCCTTTGGGGACTTTTATCGGAACAACTCTACTTTCTTTATCAACAATATCAGATGCAAACAAGTATATTTCATATTATTGTATGTCTGGATTACCAGCCTGATACACAGTTCTTCCTGTGTATCAATGCTAAAATTTAATGACTTAGAACAACAATCATTTATTGTAAACCACACATCTGCAGAGCAACTGGGCAGTACCAGTTATTGAAAATCCTTATTTATATGCCCAATGGGATATAGAAGAAATATAAAACCTTCAAATTTTGGTAAAGTCTAGTTAATCAATTTGTTGCTGTTAATACTTATGCTTTTGGTGTCATGCTTATGAAATCCAAGGTCATAAAAGTTTACACCTAATATTTTTTTTCCATTTCTTAAAGATTTTAAATTTTGGATTTGATCCATTTTGAGTAAATATTTCAATATGATGTAAGGGTTCAACTTTTTAAAATCCAGAGTTCTTTGTAGATAACACATTATAGGAGATATTTTTTTCAATCCATTCTGCTAATCTCCACAGACCTACACACACATTCTTCAGAAATGGAAAAGTTGGATTAGAGTTAAGCTTCCATTCAATTAGATTTTAGTCCATTCATATTTTTTTGTTTTGAATATTTATTTGCAAGGAGAGAGAGAGAGAGAGAGAATGGGTATACCAAGGCCTCTTCCACTGCAAACCAACACCAAATGTATGTACCACTTTGTGCATCTTACTTTACATGTATACTGTGGAACCAAACTCAGGTGGCTAGGTTTTACAGACAAGTGCTTTAACCTCTGAGCTATCTCTCCAGCCCAATCCATTCATATTTAATGTAATAACTGATATGGAAGGACATTCACCTGCCATCTAGCTATTTTCTGTGTGTCAAACTCCTTTTGTTACTCAATGCTTTCATGCCCATTTTGTGTTAGGTGGAGGAGTATCCTTTGTCCAAAGTGCTTAGTACTGAAAGTGTTTCATATTTTATAATTTTTTGAATTTTGGGATATTTGCAGACTTTACTAGTGAGCATCCAGTTGAGCATCCTAATATGTAAATCTGAGACACTCCAAATTCTGAAACCTCTTGAACTCCACATTGATGGTCACCATGTTTCACATTGCAGATTTTCAAAGTAGGGAGGATCCTTAGCCTGTATTTTCTTTCAAAACTGATTTTTATATAAATTTATGTATTTATTGTTAATAAGTAGAAACACTGTATAAGCAAGTCTTGTGTTGGTACCTCCATTTCCCTTCTCCCTGTCCCCAATCCACTGAGGGCCCTCCTCGGTGGAATTCTCAGCCTTTATTTTAATTCCCTCCTTCTCCTTCCCCTTTTGTGTCTATGGCTTAGTTGTTTTTTTCAGCTCCCATCTCAATCTCTGTTCTCCTTCCATGTTAGTATTGACATAGTATCTTTATGTATTCTGTTCTCATTCACATAATTTATATTAGCTTTTTTAACAATATAGAAAAAGAAGAGGAGTTACAAACCATATAAAAAGGCTGACTTTTATATTTATCTATATAGTTGTTTTACAAAAAAAGTCTTATAATTGGCCAGTTGGTGTAAACCTTGATCATGACATATTTTAAAAGATATTTCTATCTACAATTAAAATATTGCCTTATGGGTCTGTGGGGATAGCTCAGTGGTTAAAGGCCCTTGCTTGTAAAGCCTGCCTGCTCAGATTCAATTCCCCAGTTACCCATGTAAAGCCAGATGCACAAAATGGTACATGTGTCTGGAGTTTGTTTGCAGTGGCAAGAGGCCCTGGTCTGTCCATGTTCATATTCTCTTTCTCTCTCTCTCTCTCTCAATAAATAAATTATATGTAAATAAAAATATCATCTTGGCATATTTCTTACATTTCTAGATAGTATAATTAAGATGCTAATAATAGTAATCATTAAGTAATAATTAAAATGATTGTAACCATTAATATAACTCGTAATGAAGCAGAATAGTGTTCTATAGTCACATGTCATTAAAGGGGTTATGGAAGGGACTGCTCAGTACCCAACAGCATCTTAACATTCCATCTAATGCATTGTAGAACACAAATGAGAGGGTATATAATATTGGTTGTTTACTGCTGTGTAACAAGTTATCACATAGTAGCTTAAAACAGCACAGGCTTATTATCTCTATGGATCAGGGGACCCTGGCTTGTCTGGGTTCTACAAGGTTGCTTTCTCATCTTAGCCTTGGGATCCTCTCCCCAGCCCACTCAGTTTCTTAACAGGATTTAGTGTTCTAGGCTGAGGTGCTTTATAATTGGTTTCTTAGAGGCTACTCAGAGTTCCTGGATGTAGGGAGGCTTCCCATGGGATGCTTCCTAGTGCCAGTCAGCTAAGACAGGAGAGTCACTGTTCCATAATCCTTGCCGTCTTCCATTGCCTAGAATGCAAGATACAGGTTCTGCCCTCACTCACAAGATAGGCAGATGTGCCATACTTTTTGTTTCCTATAAATGAAGATGATAAATGATTCCCATTGTTGCCTCCTCCCAAACTGTGCTTCCAATGACTGGATTGTGAAGTAGAGCTTTATGATTTTCTTTATATTAATGCTGTTTACTATGCAGAAATGGATGGAAGCTATTTATGAACAAAACATTTTAGTACTCTGTCTTATCAGAAGTGACACAGCGTATCTGTTATTTTATGCATTTTGCTTGAATTTACATTTTCAAAGGTTCCATCAGTATCTGAAGTTAGAAAAGTGATTTGAATGGAAAAAGGAAGGCAATGACATTAATTTTATGATACCATTTTTTTCTTAAAAATAAGAAAGATCATGAAAGTAAAATTTTAAACATAGCTTAAAATACTAACTTAAGACTTTACAGTCTCAATAGCTGAGTTTGGCTTTTTAGAGAGGCAGGAAAATGTGTGTTGGAGCCAAAAATATGACTTCTTTGGCTGTGACCAGGATTTCCTCTTCCCACCTTGGGGACTAGAAAGCAGAGGTAGGAAAATTTCATTTTGGAGCCAAGTGTGACTTGTTTAGTTCAAGTCATAATTTATTACACACACCTCAGGGACCTGAACATAAAGAAACCCACTATGAAATGTTGATAATGGGCCACTCTGAAGGGCAAGCATTAAGCTACTTTCCCAGTGAGTTTTTCGTTTCTTTACTTCCACCTTTCCCAGATGCTTCTGATCATTCTACTTAGTCATCTAATAGTTTCAAAGCAAACTTTTCTCTGCACTAGACCAAAGCACAAGGCTTTCATAGGAGTAGAGGTCAGTGGAAAAGCATAACCAAAAGAAAAATTATTTTCTTTTAATGCAATTAAGTCACAGTATAACAAGGGTGCTTTTTACAAACCTCTGGCCAATTAAGATCACAAAGGCTTTGACGTTATAATTTAGGCACCCCCATCTCTGTTCGATGGCACAACAAATTTGTGAGACCTGGTAAAATATATTCAGATTCCCAAATGGCATTTTGTTTGTATTTAAAGTAGCCTAATGGCATGTAGAAACATTCTACCTTTGTGAATAATGTGCCTTAAAAATCCTTTGAGGAAAAAATTTATAAGCCATAGCATGTGGTTAAAATTTTTTATACTTTAAAAATGTTGAAGTAGTATGTTGAGGTTTTAATAATTGGCTTAATAAAATTTGATGGTAATATTCATTGTCAGACTCTTATGCCTATAATCCTAGCACTAAGTTCAAGGCCAGCCTGTGCTATATAGCAAGTTTAAGGCTAGTCTTGGTTACACAATGAGACCCTGTCTCAAAAAAAAAAAAAACAAACAAACAAAAAATACACCCCAGTGCTCTTACAATAATTTATTAAAATAATGAACTCCAATGCTGAATGTGGTATCATAAAATTATACTTGTAATCCCAGTACTCAGAAGTAGAGATAGGAGGATATGAAGTTCAAGGTCATCCTCATTTGTATGACTAGTTTGAGGATAGCCTTGGCTGCATTCGAGTCTGTCTCAAAGCACGCACATGTGCGCGCGCGCGCACGCGCACACACACACACACACACACACACACAAGTAATGAGCTTGATATCTGTGCTTTTTGGATTTTTTGAGATAGAGTTTCACTCTTGTCTAGGCTGACCTGGAACTCATTTGCAATCCCAGGCTGGCCTTGAACTCACAGTGATCCTCCTACCTCTGCCACATGAATGCTAGGATGAAAGGTGTGCACTAATATTTGTGCTTTTTAAGTAGGATAACACACTGAGTTACCCAGATTGTTCTTGGGTTTGTTTTAGTTTTGTTGTACTGGGGAGCCAGCACAGGGCTTCCCTCATACTAGACAGCTGTGACAGCTGAGTCCCAGTATAGGTTTTATTTGGAAACCATTTAAAATTCAGATAGTGATTTGAATATTTATCTTCATCTTGGCATATAATTACCGTTGCAATTTTTTTTTTGTTTTTGTTTTTTTGAGGTAGGGTCTCATTCTAGCCCAGGCCAACCTGGAATTCACTATGTAGTCTCAGGGTGGCCTTGAACTCACAGTGATCCTCCTACCTCTGCCTCTCGAGTGCTGGGATTAAAGGTGTCTGCCACACCACCACAATTTTTTTTTTTTGAGTTTAGAAAACTCATCTCTGAAAATACTGAAGTATATATGCAGTTTTTAAATATCACATTAATGTGTACAGGCATCTAATTTAATTTTGTTACATTGGTAATTGTCTTTATAACAAACACATTTATATAAATAGGCTGCCATGTATGCATATATGAAAGCATTGTATGAAACAGGAAAAGACAGGCTATTTATCCCAAAGCACAACAGCACTAAACTACATTCATCTAGTGCTTTTTAAAAGTTTCCTTGAGAGAGAGGTGGAGAGTGTGTGTCTTGGTGCACCGGAACCTGTCACTGCAGCAAATGAACTCCAGGTACATGAGCCACTTTGTTCATCTGGCTTCATGTGGGTTCTGGGCACTTATACCCAAGCCTGCAGGCTTTACAAACAAGTGCCTTTACTGTTGAGCCATCTAACCTGCCCGATCTAGTGCTTTTGTGTGTCAGCATTTTTGTAGTCTTGATGCAGTATATTTGTGTGAGGATGAATGAGATGAGAACACAGAGGACCTTCTACTTCATTCATACTTCATATGAACTTCATTTCAGAAGCAAGGATTCATTTGTTCCTTCTGAGTAGACTGATCCACTCTTGGAATTACTTTTTAAAATATTTATTTATTTATCTATTTTTTAAAATTTATTTGAGAGAGCATGCATGCATTTATGGGCATGTGAGGGCCTACTGCCATTGCAAACAAACTACAAACACATGTGCCAATCTGTGTATCTGGCTTTATATGTATGGGTTTTGAGGAATTGAAACAGGGCCTTTACACTTTTCAAGCAAGTGCTTTAATCACTGAGCCATCTCCTAGCCCATATATATATATAAAAATAATAATAAATTGAGGTTGAGTGTCTCTTCTCTGTTGCTGTTTGATTACTTGTTTATTTTGAACATCTCTCCCTGAACCCCAGAGCTCATTAATTTGGATAGATAAGCTAGCCAGCAAGGCTTCTGTCTCTACCACCCAAGGGCTGTTGTAGTTAGCTTTCCTGTTGCTGCACAAAGAACCCAAGCAGAGGCATCTTATGGGAGGTACAGGGTTTATTTGGCTTACAGACTTGAGGAGAAACTCCACAATGACAGGAGGAAATGACAGCATGAGCAGAGGGTGGACATCACCTCCTGGCCAACGTCAGGTGGACAACAGCAACAAGAGATTATGCCAAATACTGGCAATAACCTCCATAAGTCTGTCCTCAACACACACACCTTCAACAAGGTTCCAATTTCCAAATTGCCATCAGCTGGGGATCGAGCATTCAGTACACATAAGTTTATGGGGGACACCTGGATCAACCACCACAGTGGGCATCTCCACTCATGGCTTTTATGTGGTTGCTGGGACTGTGAACTCAGGTCCTAAAGCTTACTGTGCCATCATTGCCCATGATGCCATCTCCTCAACCCTGTGTTTTAATTTTTATGTGTGTGTTTGTGTGTGTGCTTATGGAGGGCAGAAGACAACCTTGGGTGTTGCTCTAGGAACATGATTTTTTTTTTTTTTTTTTTTTTGAGCCCAAACCTCATTGGCCTGTAGTTTGCCAGTTAGGTTAGACATGCTGGCCAGTGAGCCCCATCTGCCGTTCTAACGCCGGTGTTACAAATGCAGACTGCCGTGGCTAGCTTTTTTTGAAGGAGAAAGGGAATTTGTGCATTCTAAGGATTGAATTCTGGTCCTAATGCTTGTCTGGAAAACACCGACAGAGCTATGGCTGCAGAAGCATTTTCTGTCATAACTATGAAGACCTTGAATGTTTCAGCATTCATTTGCTCACTTAGCAAACAGTTACTGAGTCTAACTTGGGCTAAATGCAATAGGTATATAAAAATGAACTGCATGCTTTTGTTATGCTCAGGATACCTACAATTTAGTAAAGGGCAAGAGCTATTAAATAGGGTGTTTTGGAATAGATACTGGGTGCTCAATTGGTTAGGAAAAGTGAAGTTGAGCAACACCTTTCATCTGCCACCTGAAGGAGATTGATGAGCCAGACAGGAGAGATTTCAATCTACTCAAACAGAAAACATTTCTAAAATAAATGGAGGATTGGAGAGATGGCTCAGCAGTTAAGGCACTTGCCTCCAGTGTCTAAGGCCCCAGGTTCAATTTCCCCAGGACCCACATAAGCCAGACCCACAAGATGGTGGCCCTGGTTCTCTCTCTCTCTCTCTCTCTCTCTCTCTCTCTCTCTCTCTCTCTCTCTCTCTCTCTCTCTCTCTCTCTCTCCCCCCCTCCCCTCTCACCTCTCTCCTCTCTCTCTTTCTCCTCTCTTCTCTCCTCTCTCCTCTCTCCCCTCTCCCCTCTCTCCTCTCTCTCCTCGCTCTCTCTCTGTATAAGCTACCATAAGAGGCCCCAGGTAATACGTTGCCATGCTGCATGGATTCTAGCCCCTTGTTTTAGGGAGATTGCAGTCCAGCAAGCGATACTGGCCTTAAAGTAATAAACAACCACAGTTGTGATGAAGGCTACATGAGAAAGTCAAGGAACCATGGGAATGTTCCAGCAGATCTTTATGGGTCAGGAAAAGCTTCCTGAGGAAGTGATATTTAAGCTGACACAGGAAAGAAGTCTAAGGATTGTGGGAGTGAACTGAATGGCTAAAAGTATTCTCAACAGGCCCCAGGGAGGGAAAGAGGATAGCCCTTTCCCAAAGAGAACGACACGCAGCTAGGGTGAATGGAGAATGGTGTGAGAGTAGCGGCTGGGGAAGGATGTAGGAGCCAAGTCACTGGGGGCTCTGTGTGCCATTTTCAGGATTTGGGATATTATTCTGTACTGTGCGAAACCAGATCCAGGAACAGAGGCCAAGGTGGGAGTGAAGCGTTCAGTTATAGTGTAGCATCAGATACTGAAACCCACCTGGTTCTAGCCCCGACATAACACGTGGCTGCCCTGGGGGAACGGCTGTGCATTTAAACTTAAAGCACTGTAATACTAGACCCTGTGACATTTAGGTGTCCAGCCATTTGTAGTTGGAGATACTGAAGTAAAAACCTTGTCACCGCTCTAAACATCTAGAATGAATTCAGTCTAAATTACTTATGCCTTATTTTTACTTAGGATATTTTTTCTAGCTCTTTTTTTTTGTAAAGATATCTTGGCTAAAAAAATATTAAAGACCGTTTGTAAGTATATTTTGAACTGAATTCTACTTTAAGGAAGCAACCTAGGTTGACAATTTGTATATTTGCCTTGGGCAAATGAGTGAAAAATGAGTTAACCGACCTTTGAAAAACAAATGAACAAACAAATTATCAAAAGATCCATAAAATAGGGGCTGGAGAGAAGGCTCAGTGGTTAAAGTGCTTGCTTGCAAAGCCTGCCGGCTCAGTTCCCAGTGCCCATGTAAAGCCAGATGCAAAGTGTCACATGTGTCTGGAGTTCATTTGCAGCCTGGCATGCTCATTTATTCTCTCTCTCCCAAATAAATAAACATTTTTTTTTAAAAGATCCATAAAATAATTGATTGAATTGAATGTTTTCCTCCTCTATCTCATCTTCCTGCCCTTAGTAGGCAAGTACTCTACCCACCAGGCTGTCACCCCAGTAGTCATTTCCTCATTTTTGTGTTTGTGTGTGTGTGCACACGCATGTACACAAACACGTCATGGTGTGCATATGGAGGTCAGAGGACAAACTCAAGGTGTCTGTCCTTTTCTTCTTCCTTCTTTGAGACAAAGTCTCTCCTGTTTTGCTGAGTATACCAGACCAGCTGTCCGACGAACTTCCATATTCTCCCGCATCCACCTTGCCATTGGTGAATTGGGACCACCGGTTCATGCACCACTTTGCATCCCACTTACCTGGGTCAGCAGGCTTGCAAGCGAGCACCTTTGACCACCCAGCCCTCATTCCCTATGGTTTCAAGGGATGTATTGAGATTAAGGGTAGAAAGATTTCAGATAAACTTTTAAGTAAATTTGGTTTATATTTTATACTTTATATTCCCTTAAGAAAACATTTCACACCTGAAAATGGGGCTACAAATTAAATGTTTGGGTAAAAATTTTAATATTCTTGAATTCATCTTGGTTTTATTATTATCATTATTTTTTTTGCAAACACAGGAACTTTATTGACTTTCACATATTTGTTTTCTTCTCAAACTAGGTTGAAATCTTTAGAAGTGCAGTTATCATCCTGAGGACATGTTCTGTTGACCCAGTCAGTAGCATTTTCTCAAGGGGAAGCTGTCGAATTAGTATTTGACTTGTCTAAATTTTTTTTTCCTTTGGAGGAGAATTTTAGTTGTGGATTTAAAAAAAAAATTTATTTGCAAGCAGAGAGAGAAGAGGTACAGAGAATGGTGTGCCAGGGCCTCTAGCCACTGCAAAGGACTCCAGATGCATGTAGCACTTTGTGCATTTGGCTTTACCTGGGTACTAGGGAATTGAACTTGGGTCATTAGGCTTTATAGGCAAGCATCTTAACTGCTGAGCCATATCTCCAGCCCCTTAGTTGTGGATTTTTTTTTTAATAATGGTTCTTTATATTCTGACAAGTCTTATTTCCATTAATTTGCCTTACATGATTAGAAATCCATATCTATAGAAAGAAGATAATTAAATAAAGCATATCTAAATATATTACAAATTCTCTATAAGCCTTAAAATCAATTATATTATAAAACATTACCATTAGTTGTGGATTTTAATCAGTTCATTTTCTCAGATTCCCCTCAGAGCTTACAGGATACAACTATGTAGACAGGCTTCAAGTATGTCACTTGAGTTTTCAAATACAAAGTTTAAAACATCAGATAATGTAATGTACTATTAAGTAGACATCACTATTTACAGTGGTTTTGACTTAACAGTTTGATAAACCATGTGTGGTAATGCATGCCTATAGTCCCAGCCCTTGGGGACTTGAGGCAAGAGGATATTGAATTCAGGGACAGCTCGAGTTACATAGGGAGTCTGTCTCTAGATAGATGGTAGATGGATGGATAGATAGCCTGAAACCTTGGAAGTGTTCAGTAGATGCTAACTGTCAAACAAATCAGTATATTAAAATATACAATAAATAACTCATAGTGTCTTTTCTTACTGTATCATATTTGTGAGATTGGTAGCCTAAAGTTTTTCTACCGGGGTTTGTCAAATTTGGCTCTATTGACATTTTGGCCATTGGTGAATGTCTAGCAGCAGCCCTGGCTTTTACCAGGAAGTGCCAATTGCAATGCCCCTCTTTTCTTGCTCCCACCTGCCAGTTGTGGCCATCAAGGAAAATCTCCATTTTGCTCTTTGTAGGAAAAATTTCTCAGCATGGTGGCGCATACCTTTAGTTCCAGCACTCAAGAGGCTGAGGAGTAGGAGGATTGCCATAAATTCGAGGCCAGCCTGGGCTAGAGTGAGACAGCCTTGAAAAATCTTTAAAAAATATATAGTGGAGCACCACTGCTTTACATAGTGTGTGTGTGTATATATATATATATATTTATATTTATATTTATATATATATCATGAATTAAAATGAACAGTCTGCTTTTATTTTAAATTATATTTTATCAAGTTGAAAAAAGTCCACCAAAGCTTTTGAGCCTAACATACACTGCATACAGTAGATAGCTTCTTATACTGATAATCTCTTGGCTTCCACCCACTTCTGCCCCCTCCTGCTGAGAGGCAGTGGCTTTCACATTTTTAGTTGTTTTGTCACTGTTTTAAAATACTTTACCTCTATCTAATCAGCTTTAAATATTATTAACTTCTATTTGATGTAGGGTTTTTAGCTCGGTTCCTCTATTTTCCCTTTTTATGTCTCCTTAATATAATACAATCATAGTTGCTTCATAAAATCTGTTGTCAATATCCACATTATCATGACTCGGGGAAAATCTATTCACTATAGTCCAGTGATTTTCTTCCTGACTTGAACTTCATTTAGTAATATCTACCTCCATTCCTTTTTGCTTGCTTTTTCTTTTTTCTCTGATAACGTGTAGCTCTATAGCTCAAACTGGCCTTGAACTTGGAATCCTCCTCCTCAGCCCCTGAGTGCTAGAGTTATAAACATGTGCCACTATGCCCCCACATATTTATTTTGAATAGGCTTTTTTTTTTTAAATCTAAATAAACCTCTTTACTTGAGTACTGGGGAATTGAACTCAGGTCCTTCTGCTTTATAGGCAAGTGCTTTAACTGCTGAGCCATCTCTCTCCATTTACAAAACTTTTGTTTTACACAATGTGGGCTGCTGTCACTGGGAGTAACGTCTACTTTCCTTGTGTTCCTTTGCTCTGACCCTTTATATAGCTCCCCCACGGTCATCACTGCTGTGTCACATGGCATCTGCAAGCCTCTCCCAGAAGAGATCTCACCTGCCTGCAGAGTCAGCAGGTGTGCACCTGTACAGGTGTCGGTAGCACGCTGCTTCCATCACTACTGTTTCCTTGTCAGAGTCCCTCCCTCCGCTGTCTTTGAAGAACCTGCGGTTCTATTGACAACTTCACGCTGCTTTCTTACATAAGATCCTTTTCTTTTTTTCTTTCTTTTAAGACAGTATTTCATTTTGCATTGTTATTGCTGGAAGAGTTTATTCATTAGTTATGCGACTTACAAGAGAAACACTAGAGTATAAAACATTTGAATGAAACAATGTTTAGGCTAACTCTAGACCAGTCATGCATTCATTCTCATACATTGCATGATTTGTGTAACTGCTTTCAGTGGCAGATCAGAGTTGCGAAGTGACCAAAAAGGAAGGAAATTAAAGAATGCTTATGATACCTGTAATTTCTTAGAACATTTGATTAGTCGTAAAAGTCATAAAATGAGTTGTTTCAAAACTGAACACTGTTCCCTATGTATCGTGCCAGTGAATGTATTTTTATTGATACTTGATGAAAATATAGCCACTTACCTTATGAGACACTGACAATAATGTGCTTATATCTTTATTAATATAAACTACCAGGTGTTAACACTCTGATTTGGGGCAAAGCAGTCTAAGACAATGACTAGATAACCTACATAATCCTATTGCTTTTTTTCCTAAACATATAGCAGTGCATTACAATATCATGTAGGGGCCACTCAAACCTACATTGGAATTCAGAAATATTATATAAAGACCTGCCTGTTATTTATTTATTTAACATATTTTTAGTTTCTGGGATTGAACCTAGGATTTTGTAGATGCCAGGCAAGCACTCTACCACTCATCTATGTCCCCAGCCCCTCTTTAAAGTTTAATTTGAGAAACAGTCTTGCTCAGTTATTCAGGCTGGCCTTGAAAAACTCTCCTTGTAGCCCAAGAGGACCTTTTAATCTTTCTGCCTCACCCTCCTAAGTAGCTGAGATTTCAGATCCCCACCACTGGGCCCTGGGCCCACTTACTTTTGATGTACGATGCTTTACTTTTCTATGTTCAGTTTCTTTCTTTCTTTTTTTTTTTTTTGGTTTTTCGAGGTAGGGTCTTGCTCTAGCCCAGGCTGACCTGGAATTCACTATGTAGTCTCAGGGTGGCCTTGAACTCATGGCGATCCTCCTACCTCTGCCTCCCAAGTGCTGGGATTAAAGGTGTGCGCCACCGCGCCCAGCTTTTTAAATGTGTAGCCCATGCTGGCCTCGAACTCATGATCCTCCTGCCTCCGCCTCATCAGCAATATCTTACCAGCGTGTGCCACCACAACCGGCTGTTCAGTTTCTTTCGTTCAGCAAAATGTATGGGGAAAGGTTGGCTAGAATTGTTTTCCTGGTTTTTATTTACGAGAGAGAGAGAGAGAGAGAGAGAGAGAGAGAGAGAGAGAGAGAGAGAGAGAGAAATGAATATGGGTGCTGTAGGACCTCCTGCTACTGCAAATGAACTCCTGTCACATGCACCACTTTGTGTAACTGGCTTTACATGAGTACTGGGGACTCAAACCCAGGCTGTCAAACTTTGCAAGCAAGTGTCTTTAACCACTGAGCCATCTTTCCAGCTCCGTTTTCCTCTTTAAAAAAAAAAAGAAGAGGAAATTCAGGAAAGAAATTATATGGGAGTACTGTGACTTACCCATGCTCAAACTGATGGTGTAAAGCCTTGTCTCAAGGTCATGTGCTTTTGCCATTATGCTTTCTTTACTCAGAATAGGCCATAGTGTGACTGGTGGCATTTTCTAAAGATGATTATTTAAGCATTTGCAGGTTCATCTGAGCAATATCTTAACATGGATAGCTTAACTAAATTGCCACAATCCTATTACTCTTTTAAAACTTATGGCCAGGTGTGGTGGCACATGCCTTTAATCCTAGACTCACCTTTAATCCCAGCACTCAGGAGGCAAAGGTAGGAGAATCACCATGAGCTCAGGCCAGCCTGGGACTACAGAATGAGTTCCAGCTCAGCCTGGGCTAGAGTGAGATCCTACCTCAAAAACAAAACAAAACAAAACAAGAGCTGGAGAGATGGCTCAGTGGTTAAGGTAGTTGCCTCCAGAGCCTAAGGACCCGGATTCAATTCCCTAGTACCCACCTAGCCAGATGTACAAGATAGCTCATGCTTCTGGGATGTGTTTTCAGTGGTTGGAGGCCCTGGTGTGCCCATTCTCCTTCTGTCTCTCTGTCTAGTAGTTCTGCTTACAAATAAATAAGTAAATGAGTTTAAAAATGAAATAAAACAAAAAATTTGGACTTAGCCCTTCATAGAATAGTCATATTAAGATTTTCTTCATGTCTTAAGTATTAACACTTTTAATAGAAAACTATTGATTTCCCATTTTTGCTGTTTGTACTTATTTTGACAAATTGTTTTCATATTAATAAAAAAATCTAATACTCCATCCTGACTGAGATGTTTTTATGGAATTATTGTCCAAGCATTTACATGAATGCATCTATTCTGAGTAGTAGCCACAGCTGGGTCACTGTAACCAGGGATGTCAAATGTGCAGAGAGCAGAAGATCCCTGATTTCAGAAGAATAGGCTCTCGCTTCTTCACTGGGGATTGAACCTAAGGCCTTATGCATACTGGGCAAACATTCTACCTATGAGCCAAATCCCAGCTGTTTCTTTTCTTTCTTTTTTAAACATTTTTCTTTATTTGCAAGCAAAGAGAGACAGAGAGGAGAGAGACAGAGAGAATGGGTGCTGCAAACGAACTCCAGGTACACGTACTACTTTATGCATCTGGCTTTATTTGGGTACTGGGGAATTGAACCCAGGTTGTTAGGATTTGCACGCAAACACCTTAAACCACTGAGCCCTTTCCCCTGCCTCTAGCTGTTTCTTTCTTTTTTTTTTTTTTTTAAATACTTAACATTTCTGACTTTTTTTTATTTATTCATTTTTTTAAAACAGAGAGAGAGAGAGAGAGAGAGAGAGAGAGAGAGAGAGAGAGAGAGAGAGAGAGAAGGCACACCAGGGCCACCACCTTGTGGGCCTGGCTTATGTGGGTCCTGGGGAATTGAACCCGGTTCCTTAGGCACTGGAGGCAAGTGCCTTAACCACTGAGCCATCTCTCCAGCCCCCAGCTGTTTCTTAAATCTGAAATTTTCAGTGCATTTTCAAAGGTTAGAATTTATGGCACAAAGTTTAATAGATTTCTCTAAAAAAAGAAAGAAGAAAAGAAAGAAAAAAGTCTCTTCCCCAAAGCAGTATTCAAACATATGTGAAATAAGTTATATTGCTGTGACATCTTGCTCCTTACTTCTCACTGTATTATTGTGGTCAAGTCCTAATGTAACAGAGAAAGTAACAATCAAAACTATTTCTAATGTGCTTTTCTTTTAGTTTAAAAGGGAGCCCGGCTTCTTAACTCTTGGCAGAAATTTTTTTCCTCATTTTTTTTTAAAAAGCACTATATTTGGTTAACTCAGTGTTTGAGGAATCTTGAAAATATGCCAGATGAAATAAAACCAGCTATATTCCTTTAATCTAGCTAAATTATTTCACATTATAAGATCTTAGGCTGAGTTGAGAACTCTAACAATGATAAACATGTTTATACTCGGATGGTTCAGAGTAGTAAATGTGAGTTACTCAGTCTTCGTCTTCCAGATTCCATTTGCTGTGAATGCTTAGGCTTGAGGCCCTATACCTTGACTAGATTTAAAACTGTTCTGAGCATTTGCTGGACAAATGTGTTTAGTTTTCTTTTCTTTTTTTTGGGGGGGGGGTTTCAAGGTAGGGTCTCACTCTAGTCCAGGCTGACCTGGAATTCACCATGTAGTCTCAGGGTGACCTTGAACTCATGGTGATCCTCCTACCTCTGCCTCCTGAGTGCTGGGATTAAAGGCGTGTGCCACCACGCCCGGCTTAAATGTGTTTAGTTTTCTGAAGGAAGGTTTTCTTAATATTTTGAACTAATTAGTTGTTCTTTTATGTGGAGATTTGAACTTGTTGGATTTGAGACAGGGTCTCATAGTCCAGGCTGGCTTTGAACTCCTGATCCTCCTGCTTTAGCCTGAGCACTGGGATTATAGTGCTCAGCTTGGAGGTTTGAACTATTGTCTTCAAGCTTCATATAAGAACAACAACAACAACATAAAAAATCCTAAAGTCTGGGCACTAGGGATGATTCAGTAAAACTCAGGCAAAGCATGAGTGCCTGAGTTTAGATCCCCAGAACCTGTATAAAGTCAGATATAGTAGCAAGAGTGTCTGTAATATCAGTGCACCTACAATGAGACAGGAGAGTCCCTGGAAGTTCACAGCTAGCTACCCTGGAAAACACAGTGGCAAATGAGAGACCCTACCTCTCACAAGGTGGAAGTTGAGAACCTACACCCAGAGTGGTTCTGACCTCCATACTCATGCCTGCTGTATGGAGTGTGCGAACTCATTGTGTACTCATTTTCTCTCTCTCTCTCTCTCTCTCTCTCTCTCTCTCTCTCTCTCTCTCTCTCTCTCTTTCACTGTATACCAACTAAAGTCTACTTAAATTGGCTACTTTCAGGAAGGCATTTATTACTGAAATAACAATACGTATTTATATAAATTTGGAAAATCTACAGACTTTCATGTGGGGTAGTGATAAAGCGAAGAAACACATTTTTAGACCTAGTTCATTTTCATCACATCATTGATTTCTTCAGAAGTTATTTAAAAGAATTATAAAAGACTACTACTCATACAGGGCTATTTAAGGCCAACACTGTTGGGCTTTAACTGAAAGTTGAAAAATAACTAAAGTTCAAAATTGTGATGCAAGCTTGTTGACATATGGGATATAATCCTTTTGGATTTAATTATTACAGTTTTATTTCAATTCATTGCTTTATGTATTATTGTATATTATGTATCACTGCTGTTTCTGATAAAATTGAAGCATGGACAATTTTAGGTACTGACTGAGCTCAAATACAAGTTATTATAGAAATCAGAATATAAAGTCATGTATCTTCTACTGAATACTCTTACCATAGGCAGTTTTGCCCATCCTGTTAAAACCATGTCAGTCTTGATGATCGATGATTTCGCTCTTCCCCCCATTTGCATCAGTTAAATTTTGATGGAGATACATTTTTGTGTAGAAACTACCAAAATAAGGATGCTTTTCATTTTGAGTTAACCTTGAGATCATGCTATCAATATTTTTTGTAAATTCATACAATATCTGAACCCAGTGTATTGCAAGCTCCATTAACTGTAATATTTAAACAGGTTATGTAAATGAGTGAACTAGTTGAGAACCGTGGTCCAATAGCTGAGTGTGTAGATTTTGGCATATAATTTTTATTTTAAACCATTGTAAGAGACATATACTGAGTATAAGTATGGTCCTTCCACTGGCATTCTTTCATAAAATGGCTTGCCTTCCCCCCTTCTGTTCACACATCCCTCACAAACTACACATATACTAACTTATTAGGGGTGGGGGAGCTCCTTCTAGACAGTACAGTAAGGCACAGCTTTTTATTCTGGGAAAGGCTTATAAAATGTATTTGGGCAGTAATGTTAAATGATCTCCATATAATGGTCATCTTTCCAAACCACACTCGCTCGGTTTTTGGTGTTGACTTGCTGTCAAAACTTAGAAAAACAACATTCCCAGTTCACATCCATCACATAAAATGTCTGTCTCATTAGGCATTAAAGAAGCGTTGGTCAACAGGTATAATGTTGTTAGACTGGCAAGCTAATGCGAATGTGGCTTGACCTCCCAAGCAGATCAAAGACTAATCTCTTTGACAGTTACTAGATGGCAGAGCTTGCCTTGGGCCCTTTGCTGCTTCCCATGGAAACTGGATGTTTGGAAAGCATGCCTGAGGAATGAGGATGTGTTTATAAGGATGAGCAGGTAAAAGGGAAAGGTTGTCTTTTGACATTTCAACTAATCCCTTCCAGCTTTTGCTTTCCTTAATATTTAGGCTATTTGCTGGCAGGAGAAACTGGCTTTTTCACATATGCTATATGTCATTTTGAATCGGGCATTGATCTTTCACGCCCGGTAATCACCAGCCATATAGTGAAATCAAATCCGACGTCATTCAAAGGAGGCATTCTGGATGCCTGCCTCTTCTAAACTCTTAGTTTTATTTTTTTCTAATTAGATGTGTTTCCACAAAGATAATATGTGCTATTTATTTTTAAAAATCTGTTTTCATATGATAACAATTGACCTTTATAATATGCTCAATCTATATAAGCTGCAAGATTGTTTTACAACTTCATAAACTATTAATTCTGATAATTTATCTTGAAAGTTCAAACTGTTTCCATGCAAGTACTGGGAAATGGAACCTGGGCCATCAGGCTTTGCAAGCAAGTGCCTTTAACTACTGAGCCATCTCCAGCCCACAGCCTTAATATTCTTACCTGTAAAGTAATAAAACCTAATAAAATTTTGGCAAGAATTAAATGTTATCTGTTAATCATTGTACTGCTCATGTAACTGTCTAGAAGCTAATTAAATATTATCATTAAGATCTTTGGCTCTCACCTTTTCCAAGTTGGAGTGTTTAGCTTATTATCAATTTTTATTTTAAAAATGTGTCCTTTTCTTCTTTTTTGTTTCAGACAGGGTCTTGCTATGTGGCTGTGTTAGTCTCTAGGCTCTATCCCTGTCTGCTTCATCCTCCTGAGCATGGGTTTCAGGTGGGCATTGTCATGGTTTGATACAGGTGTCCCCCACAAACAATTGAATGTGTTCTGATCGATCCTCAGCTGATGGCAATTCGGGAATTAGAACCTCATTAGAGCTGTGTTGTTGGGGGTGGGCTTATGGGGTTATAAGCCAGCTCCCCCTTGCCAGTGTTTGGCACACCTTCCTGCCGCTGTTTGCAGTGCTGTGGCAGTGGTGATGTCCAGCCCTCTGCTCATGCCATCGTTTTCCCTGCCAGAATGGAGTCTCCCCTCGAGTCCGTAAGCCAAATAAACCCATTCCTCCACAAGCCACTTTTGCTCTGGTTCTTTCTGCGCAGCAACTAGAAAGCTGACCGCAACAGGCATCATGGTGCCTAGCTTGTGGTCCACCTCTCCAAACTTAGACACTAAGCCTAAGTTAAGGCAAATTTATCTTTTTAAAAAATTATTAAACATACTTATCTTCTCTGGCTATCTTTTGGACTCCTTATGAGTTAGAAACTTGGAGAAAGTTCAGGCTTTTTTTTTCCTCTTTAATTAAAGTCCCACATCGACTTGCTCACTCAAATCTTAAACCAAATTCATGATATGTCTTCATTGCTCAACTCCCCTCACTTCTAAACACTGTAATCAAAATTAACATCCAACACATTAATTTGATAGCCATTAGTGCTTCTGTTTTCTGTTTATTATATGTTGTCAGACAGAAAAACTTTTTTTTTAGAAAATATTTTATAATCTACCTTAGCCTTCCTTCATACTTAGCACAAATGCCTTATCCAGCCCAAACCACAACTACTGAGCCAAATTCAGTGTTTCCTGAATCTACCCACATTTTCTTCCCAGTGCATCAGTTTTCCTGCTTTACATCTTCTGTCTTTAATGTTTCCACAGCATCCTTATGGGGAGCTCAAACTAGCTGCCTTTCTTCCATTCTGAGCAGGAAGTGGAAAGTCATAACCACCTATCAGCACCTGTGGGAGACCAGTTCCGGGACACGTGGATGAGAAAATGTGCCGATGCTTGAGGCTCGTGCATAAAACAGTGTGGTGTGTGCATATCACCTGCATGCAGCCTCCTCTCTGTTACTTACAACCCCTCATATAACTGCTAGATGATCAGTCGCTCTATTATATACATGTACAGCCACAGGTCGTTTTGTTTTGTTCTGGGTGTTTTCCATCTGTGGTTGTTTGGTTGAATCCACTCATGTGGAACTCACCAGTCTGAGGGATAGATAGCTGGCTATCAGAATCCTCAGAATTTAAATTGTACTGTTTCAGAGGAGAACTTTTTTGTTATATGTATAAAAGTTGTTCACTCCTTGGTTAATAGAGTTTCAAAAGTTTTAACAGGATAGACTCATTTTTGGATGTATTTACTTAATGAGTGTTTTATTGGGTACTTTGCTGCTCAAGCTGAGAACGACAGTGGGGAGGCAAGGCATTGTGGGAGCCTCTACTAATCCAGCTGAGACTTTAGAGCCTCACACATGCTAGCCAAGCACTCTACACCGAGCTAGGTCCCCAGCCTGTGGTGCTACGTAGCGTGTCAGATGCATTAGTGTTATTTGTGTAGATCATCACTGAATGCCTCATGTGCTTTGGTTCTTCTACACCGACGTCATTTTGGTGTGCATGGGCTTGGTTCATATGATGTGCTTTGTTGGTATGAGTCATGTTTTCCTAACAATTTTTAATTGTAGACATTATGGATAGTAGATATAGAGATTTTGGATCCTGTTCTTCGACAAATACTGATTTAGGGGTTTTTTGGGGGGGGGTTAAAATTTGTTTGTTTGTTTGCTTGAGAGAAAGAGAGAAAGAAGGTGTGCTAGGGTCTCTTGCCACTGCAAACGAACTCCAGACACATGCATCACTTTGTATGTCTGGCTTTATGTGGGCACTGGAGGATGGAACCCAGGACTTCAGGGTTTGCAGGCAAGCACCTTTAACCACTGAGCCATCTCTCCAGCCTGTGATTTTTGTTTTGTATAGCCAGTTCAGGCATCTGATGATCTTGAATGTGTGGGGACCTGATTTGATTTATTAAGGAGATTTGAGAAAACTCAAAGTACATATCCTTAAACTGTCTCTCCTGTGGATCTTGTTAGGGTTTGGGTTAATTCTTCAGTCGGGTTGATTTAGAATAGACACGTTACTCTGAATTGTGGTCATCATTTCTAATGTGATGCTTGGCCTTTTTAACAGTGTTAACAAATATATCTCCAGCTTTGCTGGTCCAGAGTTCCAACATTATCAAGAATTCCTTGACTGTTTTTATGTCTTTTTTTTTTCCTTTCTGTTTTTAACCTGAATCAGGTGCTCTCAGGTAAACCGTGGGTGGACCACCCTAAACACATGCATTCAAATTTAACCAGGAGCTTGCTGCAAACCTATACCTGGGCTACATGCGGTTCCCCATAAGCTTCCTCCTCTTTGCTCTGCCCCCCAATTCCAGGAGCTTCAAAAGCTCTGCCTTGGTATCTTCCTGTGTGAGCCCATCAGATCCACTGTGTTCCGTAGCACAGTGGTGGGCACTGTGGTTGGTGGCTCAGGAGTTTTAAGACTGGTAAAAACTATGAACTCTGAAGTGGGCACATATCAAACACAAAGCTTTCAGATACTGTAGAAATCTGTCTTTCAACCCTCTAGTGATACATGAGCTGAAGTCTGAATTCCTAGAAATAATTATTCAAGCTTCTCATAATTCTTCTAGCTAGAATCCCCCTATGCAGTTTATTTAAAAATATCCCATGCTCCTTCATCCTTCCCACCCCATGGGAAAACATGCAAGGTTACATATTAAGCAAGATGGAAAAGATATTGACAGTACGGCTTAGTGAAGGCACGCTAAGCAATTCTCTATATATTAAAAACTTTTGGGAAAAAAAAGAAAACTTTTAAATGTAAGATTCAGTCCCAAAGGAATAATGGAGATATTCCTTCCTGTTTAAAAGAACTACGAAACTGAACGTGATGGCCTGTGTTTTTAAAAAGTAGGACCGAGATTGCTGGGAGGAAGGAGATGAGATGAACCCTGTAGGTGTGCCAGCTGATTGCCTGGAGATGGTTGCCAGTACAGCACCCAGTGTGGGAAGAGGAAAGCCCAAGGAGACAGATGGCATGGAGGTTGTGGCAGTGAGAGTTTGCAAGGCAGAGTACCAAAAGTGAACCTACGCAGAGAAACCTTAACCTAATGCTTTAAGATAAGTTTTAATTATCTGTTTTTTATCTTTTTTTTTCTGTATTTTATCTTTAAAAAAATTATTAGGTTGAACTAAAACGACAATACAATGACCACCACTCAAAATTGAGAGGCCTTTTGCCTGGCCGTCAGTGGTATGAAATTCAAGCATATAGGGCCTTAAACCAGGCCCTAGGAAGGTAAGTAGAGTACAGTGTCTTATAATGTTACTGTAATTTTATCTGTGTCCCAGGGTATATGTAAGACTAACATTTTGTGGTAAAATTTTATTTAACTTAAACCTTAGCAAAGTATATTTTTCATGTTAGCTATCACAAGTGGAAGTTGAAAAGTGTAAATAGAATAGAGCCAAAATAGAAATTGTAAGTTTAAAATTGTAAGTTTAGGCCAGGCATGGTGGCACACACCTTTAATCCCAGCACTTGGGAGGCAGAGGTAGGAAGATTGCTGTGAGTTCAAGGCCAGCCTGGGACTACATAGTGAATTCCACGTCAGCTTGGGTTAGAGCGAGAACCTACCTTAAAAAACAAAACAAACAAACAAAAAAGTAAGTTTAAAGAAATTTTATAAGTGGCCTGCAATGGTGCTCAGAGTTTATTAAAAAGGGGTCACTGACAAACTCAAAAGTTTTCTCACATACACACCAAAACTGAGATAGTGTTCTTAGAAATTTTTTAAAATAAAATATATGTTTAGGTCTGAAGACATGGCTCAGCAGGTGCCAGCATGAAGGCCTAAGACTGCCAGAATTCCAATGTCCAGATCCCACATAAAACAGCTGGACATGACTACACTCACCTGTAACCCCAGTCCCACAGGGGAGCAGAAACCTGGGTCATCAGAGTCCTACAAGCTCCGCAGTCAGGATAAAGAAACTGGCTCCAAAGAAGCCAGGTGGGAAGAGAGATATAGAGAGACACCTGATGTTCCACTCCGGCCGCTACAGTTCAGTGTACAGGGTGACACACACACATACGAACATTTTTTAAAAGTTTAAACTGTCCCTTGAAAATTTGGGAAGCAAAATTGACACACCAGCCATTATTAGGAGGTACTCTGTTTGCAGAGTCTAGTTGTACTGACTGATCGTGGGAGATCCTTGTGTCTGTGAAATTACTTTTGTCAAATCTGTATACAGGTCAGTGAGATCTTATAATTCCACCATTTTTTATTGTTTTATGTAAAGAAAGGAAACTGATAGGAAAAATGCCATTTTCATTTTAATGCCATTTCTAAATTTAAGATTTAGTTACATCCTACTCTGCTGTACCTGCTGTATGTAGTGATATTGTCAGATAGCATTGAAACTGAGGGATATTGAATAAGTAAAGATGAAATAGTTACTTTTTTTTTAAAGTAGAAACTAGTAGTAATACATTTAGCAAATCATTCAAGAAAGGTTAAAAGAAGTCATGGTTATGGTGTTAAAGAATTAGTGCTGATTAACATTTAATCATAACACTTGTGTGCATATGTATAAATGTATATATGCTTGCATGTGATTTCCCTAGAGATTGAACCCATAGCTTCATGCGTTCTAGGCAAGTACTCTGCCAATGAGCTCCATTCCCCAGCCCATAATATTTCCTTTTCCAAGAGTTCTGGCTCACTAAGATTTATGCTTTCTGAAATAATTAAAAGTCATCATTTCAAACTATAATTTCTTACGGTAGGACAGTAACTTCCAATTTATAAACACTATGACTAGATTTTGTACAATCTAATTTAGAGATTAGTGTTTTGTATTTGTGATATTATAATTAGCTATCTGTGTAGTATTTCATTTCCCAGTGAAACTGTATTCTGATAATTCAAATAAAAGAACCAGGATAAGAATAAATTCATGACATGATGATTTGACATGTTTACAGTTTTATCATAAGACCCACAGCTAACCCTAATCTGACCTAATCCGATCCAGAATTTAGAGTTCTCTCAGTGTCTTATACACTCACATTACCATTTGCACACAAGCAGGTCAGACTGCATTTGAGTTCAGTTGTCATGTAGCTAATGACATAGGATGACAGGTGAATTTCAGTCCCAGAACACACAACCCACACTCTTCATTATTTCAGAATGCTATTTTGTGTTTCTCTTAAAACTCAATTGCTCACTTCCTTCACTGAGCTACTGAGAGCTTGCTGCTGTCTTCTGCCTAGAAACAAGCTCCCTTGGCATCAAGTAGCCCTGCAAGTTACTGGAGCATTTCATTTGTTTTTTCCTTTTCCTAATGACGAATCTCTTCAGCTAAGAGTTTCTAGGGGAGCTTGAAAATATACTTTTAGATTCTTGATTTTTAGTTGTTATATAAGCACTTTTAGGAAAATAAATATTTTTAAGTTTATTTACTTATTTATATGAGAGAGAGAGAGAGAGAGAGAGAGAGAGAGAGAGAGAGAGAGAGAGAGAGAGAGAATGAGCAGGCCAGGACCTCTAACCACTGGAAACGAGCTCCAGACTCAAGCACCACCTTATACATCTGGCTTTAGGTGGGTACTGGGGAATCAAACCTGGGTCCTTGGGCTTTTTGCAGGCAAGTGCCTTAACTACTGAGCCATCTCTCCAGCCCGAAAATAAATATTCTTTTTGTTTTTTAAGGTAGGGTCTCGCTGTAGCCCAGGCTGACCTGGAATTCACTGTGTAGTCCTAGACTGGCCTCAAACTCATGGTGATCCTTCTACCTCTGCCTCCCAAATGCTGGAATTAAAGGTGTGCGCCACCACGCCCGGCTGTCCAAAAATAAATATTCTTATTGATTTTTTAATTTAACGTTAAGCACAAGTTACATTCATGTTCTTTGTGATTTATAAACTCTTTCCACATACTATCTCATTTGATTCCTCCCTTGATAACTTCCAAGAGCAATGCCTGTTGGTGCTTCATAGCTTATTTGATTGATTTGTTTTAGGGTCATACAGCTTTTGAATGATCCCTCACATCTTAGCCCTGCCTACTTATATAGATGCCATTTCATTTATATATACCCAACCTGTGTCCACTAACATATGTCATAATTAAATATCAGCATCTTATTACTAAGCATCTCATCTCCTGGCATTACTCTCTGCCTTGGCATGTAACTTACCAAGCTATTTGTTTGGAATATTTAGTGATCAGAACCTGGTCGAAGGTCATGCTCTTAATGAGGACTCCTTTTATATTTTCATCTATAGTTATTTGCATCTTAATAAGCGCATAGCATTTTGTACATTTATCTCTATTAGAGCATATACCTCACTGTCAGGTAATAACTAATTTATATATTTGTGTTCTTTCCAAAACGTATGTTGCATACATTCACATGTTCAGCAACCAACTCTGTCTCAACGTGGGACATAGTTGCTTCCGAAATGCTTGTTGAATTAATGAGAAATGCCACGTTACACTGATACCCAGTGTTCTTCATTACCAGTCAGCTTCCGCAGCCTCAAAGTACGCTTTTCCATAGTACCATGAAAAACAATATTTGTAGTATCAGTTTATAATACTGTACCTTTGGTATTTCATTAATCTTTAATGATTTTCAGGGAAACTGTTAACAAGTTGTAATTTGTTACAAAGGAATATATCCTTTTAGTACTCTATAATTTTTTTTAAATAAACACATTTCTTTTTTTAATATTTTATTCATTTTCAAATAGAGAGATAGATAGATAGATAGATAGATAGATAGATAGATAGATAGATAGATAGATAGAGATACCAGGGCCACCACCTTGTGGGTCTGGCTTATGTGGGTACTGGGGAATTGAACCCAGGTCCTTAGGCACTGGAGGCAAGTGCCTTAACCACTGAGCCATCTCTCCAGCCCCTCTATAATTTTTTTAATTTTAAAAATAATGATCAAGTGAATGATTTTAATTTAAAAATAATGATCAAGTGAATGATTTACATTATTTGATAATGTAATTATCAAATGTTAATTGATAGTGTGTTCATACTCTTTTAAAGCATACATTTAGAAAAATCTAAAACAGAACCAATTAGTTATTCTAATGTCATCTTTTTATAATGCCTACTTGGGACTGTTACAGCTATTTAGAGTAATAAACTCCATGAGATATGATAACAGCCTTCAGAAACTGAGCATGAGATGGATTTATAACCAGATATAGCTTCAGAGCATGATTATGTCTCAAGTGGGCATACTTCACTTCAGGAGACAAGAAAGGGTGGGAGCCTTTTTCTCTCAGCCATCTTGTTGACTTCCATGCTTCTCTGCCAAAGGATACTTTGAGCACAAATCAGAGTGGACCCAAAATAGGTTTCCCAGACTTTCCCCATCGATTTCAGAGCTCTTCTAATAATATCGGCAGTATTTAACATCTTCCTGTCCTGCCTAATGTTATATGGCCTTGGACCTGTGTTCTACTTTTAAACAATTTCAAAGAAAAGTGTCCTATGAAATCTATACGTTTAAAGTATTTATGTAGAAGCTGAACATTTGTTATCTCCATTCTCTCAAAATTCCACCTCATTGAAGGAATAAAAATGTCAAGCCTACAAAGTTACAAAGAGTGAGAAGGAAGACAATGGCAGACAAAGATATCATCCAATTCTAAATGCTGGAGAACGGTTGAGTGACTAAATGACTAAACAGGCAAGGGAAGGCTGAAATTTAAAACTATATAGAAGAAAGCCAACAAAAACTTCCAGATTCATTCATGTAAAAGCTTGGGACTTGAGGCATTCCAAAGTGTCTATGAAAATCAGGAGCGTTAGTGATGTTAGTATAAAAATTAGGTAGACAGCCCTCTCCTCTACCCACACTTACTTTGTGAAAGGTTGGCCAAGAGCCTATATTATTTATTTATTTATTTATTTATTTTTGTTTTTTGAGGTAGGGTCTCGCTCTAGCCCAGTTTGACCTGGAATTCACTATGTAGTCTCAGGGTGGCCTTGAACTCTCGGTGATCCTCTTACCTCTCAGTCTCCTGAGTGCTGTGATTAAAGGTGTGTGCCACCACTAAGGGGCCTGTATTATTTAAAAACTAAGGAATTATTAAAGATTTAGTTTAAATTAAGTCTAATGACCCCAGGTTCAATTCACTAGTACCCACGTAAAGCCAGATGCACAGTGGCGCATGCTTCTTTCTGGAGTTTGTTTGCAACAGCTGAAGGCCCTGGTGCGCCCATTCTCTTTCTCTCTCCCTCCCTCCCTTCCTCCCTCTCTCCCTCTCTCTTTCTCTCTCTGCTTACAAATGAATAAATAAAAATATTTTTAAAAAAAGAGATGCACACGCATAATGCATCATGTTCATCTCCATGGGAAATGTCCACTGCGTAGAATGTGTCTACGAATTGATCTTGTTCCTACCAGTGATCCCTCAACAGCTCCCCCTCCCAGGCCCGTGTTTCTTTTCATGCACACATAGTGTTAGAAAAATCTGGCTTTTATTCTCAGTATCTTATATGTCTTTCCACCTGTTGTTTGTAGGTGCATTCGACACAAAAATGATTGGGGAGCTCTTATTCTAGTGGATGATCGCTTCAATAATAATCCAAGTCGGTATATAGCTGGTAAGATTCTCAGTTTACAGTAAAAACTACAATCTTTGTGTGATAAACATGATTAGCTGCCTTATTTTTAAAAATATTTTATTTTTCCTTTGTTTGAGTCAGAGTCTCATATAGCTCAAGCTGGCTTTGAACTTGCTCTATAGCCTTGCATTCCTGATCCACCGGCCTCCACCTTCCTGTCTTGCGCCATGACACCTGTCATAACGTGTCTTGATTTGGAATTCTGGCTTAAGCAAGAATTCTCTAGAAGGAAATAAAGCACCACTATTTATAGAAAGCAGATGGACCTCATTTCCCAGTCAACAACTACTACGTACCTGTGGTTTTCATCCAGCAGTGAGTGGTTCTTTCAGAGTCAGCGCCGACAATCTACTTGTCAGGAAGCTGTGGAACGTGCTTGTAGCTTTATGATGACCTTTAAGATTAAAAAGTCCAGTAAATTGGGCTGGAGAGATGGCTTAGCGGTTAAGGCATTTGCCTGCAAAGCAGAAGGACCCGAATTCAATTCCCCAGTGCCCACGTAAAGCCAGATGCACAGGTGGCGCATGTGTCTAGAATTCGTTTGCAGTGGCTGGAGGCCCTGGCACACCTATTCTCTCTCTCTCTCTCTCTCTCTCTCTCTCTCTCTCTCTCTCTCTCTCTCTCTCTCTCTCTCTCTCTCGTAAATATATAAATGAAATATTTTTTAAAGTCCAGTAAATTAAAATAAAGACATGCTAAATTTAAATTTTGTTTTGGGAAGCTGGGTATATATGTGGATTCTTTTTTTTTGTTTTAGAATCTAAGGACTACATATGTTTGATATTAAAATTCACCTGTCATGCTCAAGCAGAGAATACAGCTGTTTTTTCTTAACTTCCCAAGTAAACAAAGTAGGAAGATGAAACAATACTGAGTGACCCATTTAGTCAGCAGGGGGAGCTCAGGACCTTCCTAGTGGTCAAAAGCAGACTGACATTTGTTCTGAAGAGCAGGCTTTCTCTCATTCTAAAAAGATCTAAATGAACCATTAACTATAATGCTAAAAATTTCAATTTTAAAGAATTTTACATTTTTCTTCAGAATAGTCATTTTCCCCAAGCAAACAAAATAAAGTTAATAGAAATGCCTTAAAAAGTGAACTTAAATTTTTACTTAATAGATCACATTTATTGATTTTTTTTTTAGAATTAAATGTTTTCCATTATTGCTGGCTGATGTTTATTTTGTTTTTCTAACATTTATAAAGTTCTTACCTTGGAATACTAGCATGCTAGTTCATCTCAATGATTATTTTATATATTTATTTATTGTCCATAATGAATTACATTATTTAGTGGGCAAACAATGAGTTGTTATCCCCAATTCCCCAATGCCCCCCTCCCCATCCCCAACCAGCTGGATATCCTCCTCCGTGGGCCATCTGGATCAGTCCTTGGGGTAGGGGACCATGGATAGCCTAGTACTCAGTCTGGTCCTCCTGGCCCAAGTGCATTGTTACTGAAGGGTTCCATGCCTCTGGATAGTGAGTCTCCCCCACCACGGCTCTCACAATCTTTCCGCCCCCCCCTCTTCTGCTCAGTTCCCTGAGTCGTGGTGGGCGAGTATTAAGGCTGCTTTAATGTTGTGAGCTTAGGGGTCTTTGTGTCGAAAATCGTTGGTTTCTGTCACCCCAGCTTATCCTGTGTTGATTGAATGGCTGTGGCTGTGGGTCCCTTGTTCATCCCGTCATTCTCTGCAGGGTTCCATACGGATCCTCCACAATATGACTGTGGTGGCTCATTTCTTGCCAGGATCTCAGCTACCCGCCTACGGTCGGATGGTAGGATTAGATGGGCTACAGCTCTCTTGCTCTATCCTAAAAAATACAAACACAACCTCCATCGGAGAGTGAGATCAGTACAGGTTAATAAATAGACACAATTCTGGATTACCTAGATTCTATTTTTAGTAGCCTCCCCATCAATCGCTCCCATATTGCATCTTTTCTTGTGAGCCCAAGAGTACGGGATCCAGTGCCTATCGCCCTGAATCCCCAGTTCCAGTCAAGGGCTCCCCCTCACTAAGTGGAATATTTGGCCGAATCTGAAAGCTGTTGATTGTCTCCCCCAGGCCCAGGTTTCTCCATTGCACGAGTGCTCTTTTCTTGGTTTGCTGTTCTCTCCCAGTAGGAAGTGTGGTCGGCCTACTCATGGCAGCAGACTGTGTTTCATGCCAGTGGTCTCTGTTTACTTCAGCTGTTGTTGATCAGCTTCCCATGGCAGCTTGTGCAGTGCCTTCCAGCACTGCACTAACTGGCATCTGGGGGCTGGTTACCATTCCGGACCTTGAAAGGTCTCTCAATGCTGATCGGTGGCATTCTGTGGTTTCTTCAGCAACAGGGTTTGGCCTCAGGCCTGGGGAGGGCACTCAAGAGCTTTGACAGAATTCTGTCTTGTTTTTGGAACCTCATGGATCACTTTGGTCAACAGCTCAGTGAGGGAAGGAACCAGTGGCTGGGACCAGGGGTTGTCAGACTGATCAATGATTCACAGGCTTAGACTCTCTCCCCTACTACACATGGCCCGTCTTGCCAGTCAACGCCCACTACTTGCACAATAGGTTACAGTAAAATAAAATTCTCATGAGCATACTGTAATGATTATTTTTATTTAAATTCAATTTGCATAGATAATTGATAGAAAAACTATATTGTAAAACAAACTGAGTAGTTCACATTGCTTGAATTCTCTGAATTTATAGTGCCATAGTAACTTTTTTTTCATAGTAAATTTTAGAACACATTGTTCCAGAAGATATGCTAGTTTTTATAGAAATACCCAGAAAATATTTAAAGTCCAAATTGTTCTTTAAAATCTTTTTTTTTGTTTTGTTTTTTTCGAGGTAGGGTCTAACTATATAGCCCAGGCTGACCTGGAATTCACTGTGTAGTCTAAGGCTGGCCTTGAATTCACAGTGGTCCTGCTACACTGCCTTCCAAGTGCTGGGATTAAAGGTGTGCGTCACCACACCTGGCTCAAAAATCAAAATATTTAAAAAGTATTATTTATGAGAGCAAGAGGAAGGGAGGGAGAGAGAGAATGGATGTGCCAGGGCCTCATGCCGCTACAAACTCCAGACACATGCATCGCTTTGTGCATCTGGCTTTATGTGGGTACTAGAGAATTGAACCAGGGCCGTCAGGCTTTATAACCAAGTACTTTAACCATTGAGCCATCTCTCCAACACAAAATCCAAATATTTTGAATTTCATTGTAAAATCAGCCATACTACAAAATACTGCACGCTCTTAATGTAGTTTATCTTTGTATAGTTTTCTTTTCGAAAAATATTTTTATTTATTTATTTGCAAGAGAGAATGGGTGCACCAGGGCCTCTTTGCCACTGCAGATGAACTCCAGATTCATGTATCACTGTGGGTTCTGTGGCGTTGAATCCAGGCCAGCAGGCTTTGCAAGCAAGCATTTTTAACTGCTAAGCCATCTCCCTAGCTCCATTTTTGTATAGTTTTCATATATTACCAGTCAAATCATGTAAATCCCTTCCTTTGACTATTTATGCATTTGAATTTTTATACAATGAAAACTCACATAGAGCATGATTTTCCCATAGTGTTACTTTTTTCACTTCTGGAATGATTTAAAAGCTATGTGTGACACCTTTAATCCCAGCATTTGGGAGAGAGAGGTACGAAGATTGCAGTGAGATCGAGGCCACGCAGTGAATTCCAGGGCAGCCTGAGCTAGAGCAAGACTCTACCTCGAAAACGGATGATTTACAATGAATTAGTGGAGGATGGAACTACAAACTCTTTGAGACTGGAATCTTAAATTTATTTTTGGGAAAGGAGCCAAATTTTAGACTGGTGGGTATGGGTATTTACTTCTGTCCTGCATGATGTTGAAACTAAATTTGTCATGTTCCTCCATTATTCTCAATTGAGCAATACAGATGTTTCCCAGCTTACAGTGATTCAACTTTACAGTACTGTGAAAGCAATGCACTTTGTATGAAGTTTGTTTTTTTTTTTCCTGGTTGATGATCAGAGGCACCATGAGGTGCCGTGGGCAGCTGTGAGCTGCAGCTCCATCAGCCACGTGCTCACAGCAGTGCACAGCTGATACTCGGATGTGTTGTGCTGCTAAGCTTTGTCATTGGATCAGTTAGCGTGCTTGGTCTCCAGCTGATGGCAATCTGGGGATTAGAACCTTGTTGGAAATGTATTGTTGGGGGTGGGCTTTGGGGTATTATAGCCAGCTTCCCCTTGCCAGTGTTTGGCACACTCTTCCTGAAGCTGTTGACTACTTGATGTTGGCCAGGAGGTGATGTCCAGCCTCTGCTCATGCCGTTGTTTTTTTCTGCCATCATGGAGCTTCCCCTCCATGTAAGCCAAATAAACCCTTTCTTCCTACCAGCTACTTTTGGTTGGGTTCTTCCTGCCAGCAAAGAGAAAGCTGACTGTAATAGTTCGAAACATTATCTGTTTTTTTATTATGTGTATTTTTAATACAATACTTACCTAATGATACATTTGTCAGGCCATAATCTCCATCTTAAGTCATGTGCATATGAAATAATATTATAGAAAAAATGTCAAACTATTCTGTATGTTCAAATAGAAATTAAGATTGTTTCATTTCAAAAGGTAAATCTTATCGTAATACATAGTCTTGCTCATTAAGTAACCAATTTTCTCCTGGGTGTTCTTTACCTTTAGGACTCTCTAAGTGGGTGAGGCAGCAGATTCGACATCATGCAACCTTTGCAAGTGCGCTGGAGTCCTTGACTGAGTTTTCTAAAAAACACCAAAACACCACTGATCTACCCAACAAGGAGAAAAAGTGTATTAGTGACAGTGAGTCTGCTCTTGAAGTGGTGTGTTTGGAAGACAACACCCCTACATGCTTACTGGAAACAGCAAGTCGTCTCTCACCAGAAAAGCCTCTGCCAGAAGCAGCACAGAGGTGTGACCAGGAGCTACCGAGTCCTCAGATGATTACTAATGACCAGTCACTACTGAACAAGGTCACTTCCAGAAAGGAAAAAAGTATGTAAAATTCTGCTCGTTTACATACACACACATATATATATGTGTGTGTATATGTATGTATGTATAACATTTCCTGATTAATAGTGAAATGATACTTCTTTTAGTGTAGATTAATTTCTTGAAATTTGTTGGTTTGTAACATAAAATATTATGAAACAATAAAATAACGTGGTCTGTTGAAATGGGATAGACTTTTGTTAGGACACCAAACTATTTTTTCTGGTTTGCCATTAACTAGCTTTGCTACTTAGCTAGCTTTGTGATTATGAGCAAGCTCCTTAACCTTTTTAAAAAAATTTTTTTTATTGTCCATAATGAGTTACATTATTTAGTGGGCAAACAATGAGCTGTTATCCCCAGTTCCCCAATGCCCCTCTTCCCCATCCCCAATCAGCTGGATATCCTCCTCCATGGGCCGTCTGGATCAGTCCTTGGGGCAGGGAATCATGGATAGCCTAGTATTCAGCCCGGTTCTCCTGGCCCTAGTATGTTGTTCCTCAGGGGCATCATGCCTCTGGATATTCTCCCCCACCACGACTCTTACAATCTTTCCACCCCCTCTTCCGCTCAGTTCCCTGAGTCGTGGTGGGTGAATATTAAGGCTGCTTTAATGTTCAGAACTTAGGGGTCTTTGTGTCGAAAATCGTTGGTTTCTGTCTCACTGGGTTATCCTGTGTTGATTGAATGGCTGTGGCTGTGGGTCCCTTGTTCATCCCATCATCATTCTCTGCAGGGTTCCATATGGATCCTCCACGGTATGACTGTGGTGGCTCATCTCTTGCCAGGAATTCAGCTATCGGCCTACGGTCGGTTGGTATGGTTAGATGGGCCATAGCTCTCTTGCTGCATTCTGAAAGATACAAACACAATCTCCATCGGAGAGTGAGATCAGTATAGGTTAACAGATATACACAATTCTGGATTACCTAGGCTCCTTAACCTTTTAAGTCATAATAAAAAAAAATTAGTAACCTGAATAGCTAACCCACTCAACTGAGTCATAAAGATTAACTAATATTTAAAAAATATATATCAATAAATGCCCGGTATGGTGGTGCATGTCTTTAATCCCAGCACTTGGGAGGCAGAGGTAGGAGGATCACTGTGAGTTTAAGACCAGCCTGAGACTAAAGAGTGAATTCCAGGTCAGCCTGAGCTAGAGCGAGACCCTACCTTGTAAAACCAAAAACAAAATTAAAAAATAATATATATCAATAAGGTAAAATATATCATATTGGGGCTGGGGAGTTGCCTTAGCAGTTAAAAGTGCTTGCATGCAGTGTCTGCCCAGACCCAGGTTCAATTCCCCAGTGCTCACGTTAAAGCCATGTGAACAAAGTGGTGCTTGCATCTAGAGTTTGTTTGGAGTGGCAAGAAGCTCTTGTGTGCCCATTCCCCCCCCTCTCGTAAATGAATAAAAATAGGGTTTTTTTACAGCATTGTAAAGTTCTATATAAATGACAGATGTTATTCTACAGGGTATATAAAAATTGGGCTAAGCCAGGTTTGGTAGCAAACACCTTTATTATACTCAGCCCTCATGAGGCTGAGGCAAAAGAATCAAGAACTTGAGGCCAGCTTGTGCCATATAGCAATATCTTGTCTCAAAAAGTCCAATTTAGAGTTACTTTTTCTTTAAACTTAGTGTTTAGGATGCAAGAGTGATTTGTTCTAAATCAGAAGTAATGGTCTGTATCAGGGATTGACAAACTGGCCCATCCTGTGTTTGTTAATTTACGTTTAGTGCAACTCAACGGCAATGAGTTCGAGCAGTTATATTTGTTGCATTACAATAGTATAATTGAATCGTTTTGGCAGAAATCGTATGGACCACAAAGTCTAAAATACTTGCTATCGGGCCTGCCGCACAGAGTTTCCCAAGTGCTGATGATGGGGTATAATCTTGTTTAATTCATGTATCTATTAGCTGAAAATATCTATTTTTAAAGATTTATTTTCTGGAATATGGTTCTAACGTAAGAGTCACAGTGAATTCAGTGTGGGGTGCCGGTTGTAGGACTGGTTTAAATGCTAAGCAGTTTCATCACTTTGAGCACATAGCCTTGTGATTATTGTCAGTTTCCTTATTTATTAAATAAGGGAATCAGTCTTGGGCAAATTTGTCAATTGCTAGTGTATTTTTATTTTATTTGCAAGGATGGGGGAGAGAAAGAGGGAGGGAAGGAAAGAGGGAGAGAATGTGTTCACCAGGGCCTCTAGCCACTGCCAACAAACTATAGATGCATTTGCCACTCTGTGCATCTGGCTTTACATGGGTACTGGGGAATCGAACCCAGGTCATTAAATTTTGTAGGCAAGTGCCTTAACAACTGAGTCATCTCTCCAACCCTGCCTTTCCTCTTTTAACTCAATATTGTGATCTCTATTGTGGCCATTTGATCGTTTGTCAACATATTATAACTTAGGCTAGGATATGCTGAAGGCCTATCATTTCATTCAGAGTTTATTTTCTTTTTAAATGGTTCTAAACTGGATTTTACACTATTATGAAAGCATTTCTAATTTTAAAAAATATCTTAACCTAATGAACAGAGTTAAAGTTGTTAATTTTTTGTATTCTTAGATGATCCAGTATTGTTGGAAGAGCCTGCCCAGTCAATGAAAACAAAAAAAATTGGGATTTCCAGATCATTAAGCCCAACTTTTGAAAAACAAACACGAGCCAACTGGTCTATCTTTAACTTTTGGGGACAGTTTTGTACTGGCAAAATACAGACTCGCACACCTGAGCACAAGTCAGCAGAATGTGGTGCTTCTAGATTTTCCACTTCCAAAGCGGAACAAACGGAAAATAAAATGGTTTTGCCGCTCACTGGTAAATGTGAGTCCTCAGGTCCAACAGTCAACGCGTTGCCTGTGCCATCGGTGAGGATGGATCCCCCTGCTCAAGAAGGTCCTGCCAAACAGCTCTGCCAGGAGAAGGCCCTCAACCGGGATGTGGAAGTATCTCTAGTATGTGATGAAGCCAAATGTTCCAGTTCAAATAAAGCCGTTGAAACAGAGGCACAAGATGGCTCTATCTACTTCATACCTGAACTCTTTGATCCCGTAGATACAGATGAAGAAGACAGTGACCTGGTTGAAATGGACAGATGCAGTGACAGCTCGGGCTGCATGTCGGATGAGGACCTTTTTGAAAGTGGACCTACAAACGGAGCAGTTCAGCCTGAGTCGAAAGCTGCACGGAGTCCTGCATAGCAAGGAAAATAAAGCTGATGGCATAGATGATAACATAAATGGGTTGGAGCTGAGGGGAAGCCCAGAGAACAAAGAATTAAGCGGTAGACATGCTCCCTCACATTCCTTAACACTGTCGAGCTATAAAAATGTCGACGTGCTTGTGTTAAGTGCTGCTGTAAACGGTGATTTTATATATTGGATAAGTGGTATACTTTAAAATTTTTCAAGCTATATTTTTCTAATTCATTGTTTTTAGGTCTATTTTACGTTCAGAAACATGTTTTATCCTCAAGTTTTGATTCAAGTATTTTCCTCCACCTAAGCCTTAGCTAAATGTAATGTAAGATTAATGAGTCTGAAAGATACTTGAGTTTCCTAAGGCACGTGCAGCCTCATAACTATTCATGTCTTGTAGTTCACTTCATCCACTTGTATTTATTCTAGTACATAAAGATTAATAGCAGTTGCATCTAATCACACTTCAACCATATCTCATGGTACATTTTAATACAAATTGGTTAAAATATACTTTTATTTTTAGAAATCTAAGTTTGTCTCAAATGGTTTATTGTCTATGAAACGGCCTTCTGCCTGGCGTAGTGGCACAAGCTTCGAATCCCAGAGCTTGAGCACCTGAGGCAGGAGTTCAAGGCCAGCCTGGTCTATATAGCAAAGCCCTGTTTCAAAAAGTGAAAAACTTTAAAAATAAACTGCTGTATTAGTAAGGAATTTATGGAAGGAAAGAGTGTATATTTATTTAAGATTGTTTTGTTTTGTTTTTTTTTTCATTTGATAAAATGGAAATAGAGGGGACTGGGGAGATGTCTTAGCAGTTAAAGGCACTTGCTTGCAAAGTCTGCTGGCCTGGGTTCGATTCCCCTGACACTCATGTAAAGTTGGGCGAGCATTCATTTGCTACACACACACACACACACACAAATAAAAAGGTTTTAAAGCTAAAATGTGGAATAAAAATTATGTAGTGAAAGCCAGGCGTGGTAGTAGGAGGATGGTCATGAATATGAGGCCCCCTGAGACTACATAGTGAATTCCAGGTCAGCCTGGGCTAGAGAGAGACCCTAACAAAAAGGAAAAAAATTATGTAGCTATGAAATCCCAAGCTAAATATTCCAAATGTTCAATTTTAATTATTTAGCTTCATTCTCATTGTAGAAAACAGTGATTTGCAATCCCCAGCAGTGCTGAGAAAGTGGTATGTTCTAGCACCAAGCTTTAATGATATAATTATTTAGAGAGAAGACTTCATATTAAAGTTACTAAGCACATATATAAAAACTACCCCTAAAATTTGTTCCCTTGGAGCACAGGACTCTTCTGTGAATTTTGAGTGTGTTTGAGAGAATGAAACTACATCTGATCAAAGCTGGTTATGGAAGGTGCTTGTCTCTGATCTCAGGAACATCTCTTATTCACTGGGCATTTAGACTTGTTATAGTGACTTGAATGGTGTGTGTGTGTGTGTGTGTGTGTGTGTGTGTGTTCATTCATGTGCACATGGAGGTCAGATGACAGGCTCAGGTGATATTACTCGGGAACACACAGGGCCCAAGACTGGGTGCTTAATAATTTGGTTAGACTGTCTGACCAGCCAGCCCTAAAGCTCTCCTGTCTCTCCTCCCCAGTGCTGGCATTGCAGAGCTGTGACACCATGCCTGGCATTTTCACATGGTCTAGAGGATTGTTCTAGTCAGACACACACTGCTGGGATGAATCTCTAAACCAGGCACAATTTTGGGGAGGAAAGTATTTATTGAAGTAATAGACCCAGGGGAAGTTAAGGAAAAAGGCTGGCCCCCTTACACAGATCCAAGCAGAGACAGAGACAGCCCAGCAGCTCCAGAAGTAAGCAAGCACACTATAACACTGTGATTCACAAAAAATGGCAGGACTTCCAGACTTGGGTTCTGGATGCTGTTTTGTATATGTATCCCTAGAATTTTGCATCCAATTTAGAAATACCTCAGGGCAAGACCCCAGGAGGCCAGGCCAAAGTGACATTTCCTTCAGCCAGAAGGCTGAAGACAATTCACAATTATAATAAACTTTTGATTCTATGGGGGGACATCTATTCAAACTACCACAGGGATCATTCTTGCAAGGCAAGTACTTTATTGACATCTCCCCAGCCCCTTTTTGATCTTTTGATAGCATTCAGACTTAATGCACGCATCTATAGCATGAAATATTCCTATTCTGAGCATAGTTCAAAGAAATTTGGGTTGAAGGTTTACTGATTAAAGAATGTATGCATTGAGAGACTTACTTTGCAAGTGGGAAATTGTTTCTCTTTTAATTGATTTTAACCATGGGTGTGACTAGTGGGGTCCTGAAAAGAATGGGGTGGAAGACGAGAAACAGGGGCTCCATACCTGGCTCTGCCTCCGATTTGCTAATTGCTAAGTCATATTGGCAGTGCTGAGCCTCTCACGGTTAGTTTGATTTGTGAAGTGTGGAATTCAGTACTACAAAGCCCTACAAATCCTTTTCAGCTTTAAAATTTGTAATGTAAAGGAATATCTGTCTGATATTTTATTCTCAGTTTTTGTTCCCAAATGCTTAAAATAAAGTATACTATTTTGTAGGGAAAAAATTAGATGAACATTGTGCCATACGCCTTTAATCCCAGCACTGGAGGCCACCCTGAGGCTACATAGTAAATTCCAGGTCAGCCTGGTATAGAGGCAGACACACCTGGGAGGGGGTGGGGGGGAACAACAAAAATGATTTACTCATCTATATTAAGGAGCATATGATTATGTGTGTGATAACTTAGAAAGTTAGATACTAGTTTAACTGATGCAATTAAAACATTTTTTACTTTTTTTTTCCTTTTTCTTTCTGATTTTTGACATTTTAAATTGCCTTCATTTTGTTGTTTCTATTCCTGGTGTTGTTTTAAGACAGCGTCTCTGGCGGGAAAGATGGCTTTGCAGTTAAGTGTTCTTCCTGCACAAGTATGAGGGCCTGAATCCATGTAAAACAGCTGGGCGTTGCCATGCACATCTGGGAGCCCAGTCCTGTGGGGAGCTAGAACTGGGCATCCTGGGACTTAGAAGGCAGGGTCAGTAAGAGACCACCAAGGGGTGCTCGTCAGTACATACACATGCACACAGCACACACACTGCGTGTGCACACACAGAAACAGGATCTTGTGTATCCCAGGTTGGCCTTGAACTTCCAAGTGCTGAGATAACAGGTGTGGACCACGATGCCTGGTTTGAAGTTGCCTTCAGAAGAATTGGCAAACCATGTGGGAACAAAAAAAACCGCGCAAACATTTTACACTCATGTCTTAATGTTATTACTCAGCCTGATCACAAAGACCATTCCCTTTGCCGTGATGTTTTTCAAGGTTCAATACTTCTTGCCACATAAAGAAATTATGCTTTGAGATACGTCATAATCTTGCTATTCCTAAAATGTTTCAAGAATCTTGCACAATGCTGTCACTGTTGGAATAGACCTGTGAGCTGCTTGGATCACCACAGTGAATAAAACGAGAGTCTAAGAAGTAAACCACCGGCCTTCATAGAGTGGAAGTGATCCTTTTTGTTTTGTTAAAGACACAGGCAATACACAGGCGCATCTGTCCGCCACCCCAGGTGGACACTGACCAGTGTCAGGGGTCCTCGGATCAAAGTGCACATGGACAAGAAGCTGACATCCGGATCGTGGGGTCAGCTCTGCCTGCGGGGCACCTGGCCCGGGTGGGCCATGACAGGGCCGTGTCCCTTGCTGTCTGTCCCTCCAGCAGTGTGCAGGTCTCACCACTGCAGCCCGAGCTCCCAAGCTCCTGCAAGCATCGCTCAGGTGACTGACTGTTCACGAGGTGCATGGCTGGTGTCCATGGAGCCATGACAGTTTGGGGTCTCGTCTCCAGAGCCTCGGGTGGGGCCCCAGGAAACTCCGGAAACAAGGATCGTGCACATAGTGTGTGTATGTTTGAATTATAATTAGAAAGGCAGCAGTGGGTGGGGTTTTTTTTTTTTAACTTTGTTTTAAACATTTTTTTCAATTTCGTTCCATTCTTGACCAAAGCTTCTTTTTGAGTAGTTTCTTATGAAACAGTGTCTCACTGGCTTAAAGGGAAGGGTAAGGCCGTGTGTAAGTTGTCAGCTAGTAAAGGAAATAAAATTCTTGAATGTGAAAAAAAAAAAAAGATGAACTGCTAAAGAGACCAAAAGAAAAAAAGCTTTGGTTTATTTTTCAAACTTTTTAAGTATGTAAATTAGAAATTACAGTTTATTTTACATGTTTAGTGTATATGAAGCCATTAATACCGAATTTGTTCAAAGCCTGAAAGGCATGAACCATGGACTCTACTATGTGGAGAAAGGAGTTTATTCCTGGAAGAAAGGTACACTTTAAAGAATAGATCTCTCCAGGCTGGGGAGATGGTTCTTGAAAAGCCTCCTGGCCCAGGATAGGATTACTTGTCAGTTCTCACATAAAGCCGGATGCACAAAGTGGTACATGCATCTGGAGTTCATCTGGTACATCCATACTTTCTCTCTCATAAATAAATTTTAAAAAAGATTTTTCATGACTGGATAATTTTGAATTTTAGATGAATTATTTAAGTTTCTCAAATGGAGAAATTAATGTGAATTCTTGGTTGTGATACTATGAATTTTACTATAGTTTTTAAATTGTCACCGTTTCTGCATTCACTTAAGGCTTTGTTTTTCTTATGTTTTAAGAATTCTTTATAAAACTTCATGAAGTCAAAGTGAACCACTTATTGTATTTATGTTGTATTTTTGGTAGTTTTTGTCTATTTCCACGGTAAATGAAGTGTTTTTTTTTTAAGTGAAAAAAACTCAGTAAAAAGAAAAAGACCAGCCAGGTATGGTAGCACACACCTTTAATCCCAGCACTCAGGAGGCAGAGGTAGGAGAATCACTGAGTTTGAGGGCATCCTGAGACTTGAGACTACATAGTGAATTCCAGGTCAGCCTGGGCTAGAGTGAGACCATCCCTCAAAACAAACAAACAAAAAAACACCAAAGAAAAGACCACACCAGACACTGAATTTGTCTCAGAAGCTAAAAGCGTGTGAACCATCTGTGCATCTATGAAACATGATAAGGACATCACCACCACAAGAAAGGGAAATTTAGGAAAATGGCCAAGACTTATGGTCTCATAAGCATAAAACAAAAAAAAATAATTTTGTTTGGTAAGGTTTCATTTGATGGGTCCATAACTACCCAGCTTCCTATATATACTGCACAATGGAGCCTTGTTATAATATTCATGGGACCTGAGCCAGTGGGTCACCTTGTTGGTAAGACCACCTTATAATGAAGTGCTTTCAGTAACTAAATCCTCTTGGACTAGGCCCAAAATAACCCATCTTGCACCAAATTCCACTCTAAACAACAGGCTCCATCCATGTACTGGGAAGAAAACAAAAGTTATGTGAACCTTGCCATTCCCAGAGATTGACCTTCGAGAAGTCTAATAGTACATGCTGATTAAAGGAATATTTGCTCTTAATTTGACATTTTAGTGCTTTTCTTTCAGAGACAGATTATCATTAACTCGTGTTGACTCAAACTTCTGCTTTTCCTGCCCTCCACTTCCCACCCAGGTCCTGATACTGCAGCATGTGCCGCCATACTTTCTTAGAAATTAATTTGGTCTTTTAAAAATATTTTTATTTATTTGCAAGCAGAGAGATTGGTTGCACCAGGACCTCCAGCCACTGCAAACAAACTCCAGATGCATGTACCAGTTTGTGCATCTGGCTTTATGTGGGTCCTGGGGAATTGAACTCAGGTTATCAGGTTTTGAAGGTAAGCACCTTAACCATTGAGCCATCTCTCCAGCCCCTTGGTCTTCTTTTGAAGGATCTTTGTATCATTTTCTGATTATCCTAAACTTTGCTCCCAAATGTATAAAAATCAGTATTAAAGTGGTTAATTTGGCTGCTTATTATAAAACACTAAATTATAGATGTGGCAAACTAGGTGTCATCTTTCTTCAGTTAAAAAGTTAAAAATTAATTTATTTTAAAATATTTTTTTTATTTGCAAGTAGAGAGAGACAGAGAGAATGGAACACCAGGGCTTATATTCACTGCAAACAAACTCCAGAGGCATGTGCCACAAGTGGGTACTGAGGAATCGAACCCAGGTCATTAGGCTTTGCAGACAAGCGCCTTAACCACTGAGCCATCTCTCCAGCTCCATAGTTGAAAAGTTTTAAAGGCTGATTTGTTATTTGAAGTGAAGTTTTGTCTTGTTTTTTTTTTCCTTTTTCAAATTAGTGTGGTGATAGTCATGTTTAAATGTCAAACATCGTTTCAGGTATTAATCTTCTTTATCTGTTGAATAAGGACCCGAGTAACCTGTCTTGCCAGTCAGAACTTTATTGTCTTGTTTGAGAAACTGAATTACTACCTATAAAGCAGGAGGAAGGAACTATAAAAGTTTACTTCGCTGTCCTTAACATTGTTGTTGAAGACTGGGCATGACCTGCCTGTAATAGCAACTACAGGAGGCCGAGGCAGGAGGACCCCTTGAGCCCAGGAGTTCAAAGACAAACCATTTTAAGCAAGTGCCTTTAACCACTGAGCCATTTCTCCAGCTCCAAAGCCAACCTATTTCAAATCAAACAAATTAAACACACACACACACACACACACACACACACACACACCAAATGACTGCAAACCGCAGTACTTTTAAAGAAAATTAATGATTATTTCTGTGGCATACCTTTGCTAGACATTTTCACCTTGTTTTACTTCTGGAAATATTATTAAAGCTTTGACTACAAATATTGGGCTGACAAAAGCACAGAGTCTTCCTGAATTTTAACCAAAATTGTACAAAGTTCCTTTGTCCTTGTTTAAATGAGTCGGAGTGTGGATCAACAGAAATAAAAATGTATAGATAGCATCAGGGAAAATGCCGCCCTTAACCCTTTAAGCCCTGCAGTGAAGGTTTATCACGCTTGTCAACTCTGGTCATGTTGCTTGTATGTGTCCTTTCCTCAAGTCTCTGACCTTTTCACTTTCATGGAAATTCTGAAGCAAAAGGCAATATTGAAATTGGTTTGTTTATGGTTTTAATTTTTTAAATTATTATTTTTTGTTTTGTTTGTTTTTCGAGGTAGGGTCTCGCTCTAGCCCAGGCTGACCTGGAATTCATTATGTAGTCTCAGGGTGGCCTCGAACTCACAGTGATCCTCCCACCTCTTCCTCTGAGTGTTGGGATTAAAGGCGTGAGCCACCATGCCTGGCCTTGAATTTTTTTTAACAGTGTTCCACTATCTTGAGACTTGCAAATGAAATAATCTCAAATTCTATAAAACCAAGGTACAGATACAGATATATGGGGATAAATGAGGCATTGATTCATCTGCTTCTGATAATGGCTCCAAAGAAAGCATTCCAATGACAGACAAACCCAAAGCCATGCTTTAGCAGGCTCAGCTTGGCCAGAGGGTGAGCAGTAACTCATGGGATGAAAGGAACTGGCTTCTCCCAGCTGTTCCAAAAAGAAAAGAAAGAAAAAGGCCTGGGAATGTATAGACAAGCCAGTGACCCATCAACCCAAGGCTTTCTTCCTCTGCATAAATTCTTCATGTTGCCTGTTGCCCATGTGCAATTTCCCATCTATTACAGAGGCTGTTCACATTCACTTTTATCCTGTTAGAACCTGTTTCTAATGTTGGTTAGAAGGGCCTAAGCTCTGCCTTATGATTCATCACAGAGCCCATACTCGCTCCAAAGTACAAGACTACACTCCACTCATTTCTAGAAGCAATTATGACCAAAGAAAGCATATTCAAAACACAGGCCACAGGCTGGGCGTGGTGGCACACGCCTTTAACCTCAGTTCTCTGGAGATTGAGGCAGGAGGATCACTGTGAGTTCAAGGCCAGCCTAGGACTGCAAAGTGAGTTCCAGGTCAGCCTAGAGTAAAGAGACTCTACCTTGGCAGGGGTGGGGGTGGAGGTTGGCAGGAGAGAGCAACCAAAACTCACCACTCACTTCAAATAGCTAAGCATCTATTATGTCCCCATTTACAAAATCAATGAATTCACCTAAGCTCTTTTTTCTACCTATGTAAAATCTAAGGGTAACACGTTTTATGATAATAATATCCATCATTCAACACTTCCCTATAAAAGACTCTTAAATACTAAAAACTTGGGGTTTTCCCTTCTGGTCCCCTCTCAAAAGTGGGCCATTCATGGCAAAGCTGAGTGTTTACTTTGGTTGCAAAATGTCTGCAGAAACATATGGTCAGCTCATATGGTTCTAATAATGTTCCCTTTGCAGCTTTGACCAATTTCAATATTTTTTCTGGAATTGGAAATTCTTTCTTGTGGTAATGTACTCATTTATCAAAAAATGAGTATGTGGTTATAAAGAATTTTTGGCTTATTGCAGTGTGGAAGATTGTGAGAAGTTTTTCTGAGAATGACAACTTTACATAGTTTCATAGTTATATTATTACCCAAATCCATCCCATTTTCAACTGTACGTCTTGAGCTTAAAGTGAAAGGCCATGGTGTTACTTTCACCCTGAGCACCTCATGCAATGTCTCCTCAATTGGATTATTCACTCCTCTTTTTTGATTTGCTGGGCACAAATGGAGTTCCATACTTGATACAATGGGACTAGCAGGATATATATATATATATATATATATATATATATATATATATATATATATATATATATGTCAGGGTGGTTTCCTCTTGGCCTGTTGTCTTCCCTCTGCTGTGAATTCTGTGGAATGGAACCAAAGTTTGCTCAGGAATCACTCCATGTCATTTGGCAACAGGAATTCTCACTTCCCCTAGGAAAACTTGCAAATAACATAGTTATCATATGTAGACCTAGAGAACCTGGAGAATCTGAAATTCAGATTGTTCAATTGAAGGATATGCAGAGAGACAACAGTGATCCCTGTAAGAGGAGCAGAGATATTCCCCCAGACGGATTGCCAGCAAAACTACTTGGCTATTTCTGAATGCTGAAGTAATTCTTGCATTTTTAAAGTCTCTCTTAAAATAACCTTTTCCTGGAATATGAATTTTTGAGATCTGTCTGAAATAACATATTAAAATAAATTTGGGCTGGAGTGTTAGCTTAGGTTTAAGGCATTTGCCTGCAAAGCAGAAGGACCAGAGTTCGATTCCCCAACATGAAAGAAAGTTTATTTTTTATTAAAATATTTTATTTATTCATTTTCAAGGGGAGAGAGAGAGAGAGAGAGAGAGAGAGAGAGAGAGAGAGAGAGAGAGAACGAGAACACTAGGGCCACCACCTTGTGGGTGTGGCCCATGTGGGACCTGGGGAATTGAACCCAGGGCCTTAGGCACTAGAGGCAAGTGCCTTAACCGCTGAGCCATCTCTCCAGCCCAGAAAGTTTATTTTTTAAAATATTTTATTTATTTATTTTATTTATTTGTGAGAGGCAGGGAGGAGGAGAGGGGAGAGAGAGAAAAAGGAGGGAGAGGAAGAGAGAGAGAGAGGCAGATGAGAGCCACTGCAAGCCAACTCCAGATGCATGTGCCACTTTGTACCTCTGGCTTAGGTGAGCACTGGGGAATTGAACTAGGGTCCTTGGGCTTTGCAGGCAAGTGTCACCCACTGAGACATCTCCCCAGTCCCTGAAAGAATGTTCTTTAGCCAGTTTACTTACTAACAGTGTAGAAATTGTATGAGCCAGCTTCTACTTCTTTGTCTTCTAACCAGGGATGAAATTACTGACCCTAGACACGCTGCTGATTCAAAGGTAAGTTTATATGTGTGTGTTCTTGAAAGTTAATATGGAGTTGTTTATGCATAGCTATTTTTATATAATGATGGTTTATGAAAACATCACCATGCTGTAGATAAGTATAATTAATACTTCTTTTTTTTAATATATATTTATTGTCCATAATGAGTTACATTATTTATTATTTAGTGGGCAAACCATGCGTTGTTATCCCGAATTCCCCAATTCCCCCCCTCCCCATCCCTGATCAGTTGTATATCCTCCTCCGTGGGCTGTCTGTATTAGTCCTTGTGGCAAGGGATCCTGTATATCTTAGTACTCATCCCGGTCTTCCTGGCCCAAGTGTGTTGTTACTGATGGGTGCCATGCCTCCGGACA